>JAJOOF010063513.1:0-41245 GCA_029582545.1 Solanum lignicaule | reverse complement strand
TAAAACTCAAGTTCAGCAATTCAAAAAGGATGTCTCAAACAGTGCTACACAAGCCTCAATCATGAATGCACACAAAAAGACTCAACTTACTCATGCAAGGATCAATTGTGCACTCAAAGATTCAAGTTGTGACTCACCATTATCAAAGATTCTCAAGTTCACAATACTTGCTTCAAATGCAAGTTCACAATACTTGCTTCAAATGCAAGTTCACAATACTTGCTTCAAATGCAAGTTCACAATACTTGCTTCAAATGCAGGTTCACAATACTTGCTTCAAATGCAAGTTCAAGCTCAACAAAGGTATTCAAATGCCCTCACACAAAGAATGGTTCCATATTCACACACAATGGTTCAACAATTTATAGTTCCGGAATCACATACAACTTTCACACTCACAAGGAAAAACACATGCATGACTTCACCCATAGGTTTGCTCTTATTTTCCAATCAACACTTGTTTTAGCTCACTCTAGATAAAAAATAAAAAAAAATAAAAAAGGTCTTTTCAAGGCTTGTAACGGGGCTGAGTGTAAAGGTATGGTCATTTTGGCTCAGTGGCTTCTATCCTCATGAAACGTGGTATGAACAACACTTCCTTTAGTTCTCCTCATCATTCTCATTTATGCTCATAAGTCACCCCATTATTCACTTTCCATAGAATACCGGACACCCCATTTCCTTTGCACTTTCACAACTTTATTTCAAACTTTTTCATTTTATTTCTTTTTCATTCTTCTTTTCTTTTTCTCTATTTTTTTTTTGTATGGAGGGGTTCCATCTTTCTCAAAACCATGGGTAGAGGGGACTTCTTTGCACTTCTTGATTTACCTTCTCTTTTCACCACACCCCTAACTTAGACTTTTCACACAAACCACATCTCATGAGGATTAAGGGTGAAGGGATACAAAAAGGTCACAATTTATCTCTAGAAGCATCGTATCTGGAATTCCATGAGTTGGGCACTGTTGCAATAGGACTTTAAATCTTTTCCACAACTCATAAATGGTCTCACCCTCCAATTGCTTGAAAGTTAGGATGTCATCCCTAAGAATCATCAAGCTCAAAAGAAGGTGATCCATTGGGTCACCGTTGCTATCATATATGCTTAATTTCTCTGCTCAGCAAGCAACATGAGAACCAAAACTGAAAGTAAATAGATTCAACTATAACTAACAATAACAAAATTCAACTTAACTAAAGAATCTTAACCAACACCACTCCCCGGCAGCGGTGCCATTTTGATTGAATAACGTTATCAAAGACACTTAATCCAGTTCTAAGTGTCAAGGATCGTTAGTCAGTATATAACTCAACTAAATGAGTTGGGGTCGAATCCGATAGGGAGCGGTACGCGTTTGAGAATTAATCGAAAAGCATGAATATGTTCTGATCATCCATATGAATAGACACTAATGAAGAAAAACATAATTCAAATTAAGGGGTAACACGAATGTCAAATAATAGGGTGGTTTTGGTTGTAAATTATCAACTACAACAGCAACAAATAATATGAAATAACAATATTGAGACGGGTTCTTGGGATGTGATTCGATTATAGGCTAATTTAGACAAATGGGTAATTGCAACTGTTAGAAAATAGTTGTATGTTAGTGACTAAGCTAGACTATAGAGTAGATAAACTTACTCTCGAACAATTTACCCCGAATCAAGTCGCTTTCTCTCAAACACCAACAAGCAGCAAAATAAGAACAGCCTGCACTTTAGTCTATTCACTCTCTTGAGCTGAATATGTGAAAAAGGGTTTTGGATTCACTCTCTCAAGTTGAACACATGACAACCCGATATCCACAGACCATCAATTCAATAATCTTGGTTTTAAAACCTCTCTCTCGAGCAAGCCAAAACACAAAGGTAGAATTGCATTTGCAACTACAATCCTTTAATTTTAATCATAATTAATGAATGAAATCACTTCTAAACAACATTTAAACTAACAATTATCAATACCCATAAGCTAAATCATCCCATAATCACACCCCAAGAATTGGGATTTTAGCTAGACATCATAAAAATATAAAAATCGTTACCAAATTGTGTTTCCATCAACTAGGTAAGATTAATTTTGCCTTTACAAAGGTCCAAATTAAAGAATCTCAAAGACCTACTTCCAATTTCTCAAAAATGGAAAACTTCAATTCTTCAAACCTAAGGAAAATATTGTTTCCATACTCAGAGTCCAAACTGATTCCAAAAATATGATAAAACATATGATAAAAAACTACTAAGATTAATGTTTGAAAATGTATTTATAGTCGCCAAAAATATGCTACGAAGGGCCATTCGACACAGTAAGTCGGGCTCGCCGATCAACTCGATGATCCACACTTTGGTCAGTTCCATTGTCCATTTGCTTTGGCCTTCAGCATCCTCAAGTTTTGTAACTTTGGGCGATCCAACACTATATCGGGGAATCACTCGGCGACACGGCGACTGCTCTTTTCTATCGCCAAATTGATTTTCTCTTTCAAGGCTTGGCGCACTGGAACTTTAGGTGGTTAAGAGGCTATTAGGTGACTCGCCAAAGGGACTTGGCGATCACCAGGCCTTCATTTCTTCCTTTTATCAGCTCGCTTCGTTCCTTTTTGCTAATTAGTGTCCATGCTTTGTTCTTCAATCTAAATACCTGGAAATCAATGATTTTACATCAGTTATTGGCACAAAATAAGCATTTGAGGACACTATATCTATCCAAATAAAGCCCTAAATGAGTCCAAAGCATGGACTCATCAACACCTTCAACTTAAACATTTGTTTGTCCTCGAGTGAAGGAATGTGTCCAAGAAATGAAGGAGTAGATGAAGCATGAGATGAGAGAAGTGATCAGACATTAAATGCGTGAAGAAATGAGGCACGATATGCGGCAAGAAATTCAAGAGCAAGTTGACAAGATTCTCCAAGACCGTTTTTCAACCCTTATAGCAAGACTACCTTCACCTCCCACGGATATACCGCCAACTTAGAAATGACTTGCCATCAAGTAATGATATGAGCCATATTTAGATTAATTAAACTATCTATTTTAGACATATTTTGCGTTGTTTATCCACTTATTTAAATTTATTTTAAACTCATTAGCTTTAAATTTTAGACTGTTTTGGAATTGTTAGTTCAAGTTATGGTTTATAGAAGACCTGTTGTTTTTATTTTGTTTTCATTCCCTTTTAGATTCTTAAAAGCTAAAAAATTAATATAAATGAATGAATTAATTATTTACTATCGAACTACTATTCAGTTGGTAATACAACCAATACATTACCTATCAATTACTAACTGAATATTGAATATGAAATTTTACCAACAAATTAACAATTAGTTGTAAACTACCTGATGAATCATTAATCATTTACTAACATAATTTACAAAGACAATAGTCATGATTACTAATGAATTTATATTGGTTGGTAATTTACCAATGAAATACCAACATATTTTTTTTGTAATTAAAATTGCTAACCGATTACGAATGTATTTCGAAAAATTTACCATCTAACTTACCAACTAAGTGTTATCCCTCTAACAATTGCTAACAGAATACCGACGACTTTTTATTTTGTTGCTATGTTTGCCAACATATTAGCAACGAAATTGAAAAATGAGAAATCAAATTTACTAACTTTGTTTCTCTTCATTAGTAAATATACCAACGATATACCAACCATAAAATTGGTCAGTGATCTACCAACAAAACTTTTGGAGCCATGTTTCAATAATTACCAACAAAATCTATGTGTGTTTGCTAACTGATTTTTAGTTGGTAATTTTACCAACTAATAGATTTGGGTTGGAAAAATTTACCAACGAGATCTTTAGCAACGGATTAACATTAGTTGGTATTTGGTTGGAAAATTCATTTGCCAACCAATTTAATCAATTTACCAACGGATAATTTTGTTGGCAATTCAAGGGTTTTTTATAGTGTACTGTTTTAAAAGCTTTCCATATATATTGCATCTTTTATTTTTGCTTTATATTGAGTTGAGTATCCAGAGTTAGGTATCCAGAATTTGAGTACCAAGAGTCGAGTGTCTTATTATAGAGTTGAGCCTTATTTCACTAAGTTGAATATCTCATTATTGAGTTGAGCCTTTATTCACTGAGTTGAATATCTTATCTTTGAGTTGAGTATCTTATTCCTAAGTTGAGTTAGTTGAGTCAGTTGAGAAGAGGTAAGTATGTTTCCTTTTTATCAAGTTCAAGTTTATGTTATGCTTTAGAATTCCCCTTACATGCTCGTACATTCCACGTACTGAGCCATTTGGCCTACATCTTTTCATGATGCAGATCCAGGTGTTCAGGATCATCAACAGGAACTTCGTTGATACCACATGGAGTTCAAGTTAGCTATGGTGAGCCTCCTTGCTTTCAGAGGGTTCCACTTTTACTTTCAGTTATATCAGTTGTTAGGAGGTCGTGGGTCTTGCCCCAACTTCCATCTTTGTTAGTTAGAGGCTTCATAAATAGACTGTAGAGTTTCAGAAGTTTGTTCATTTATTTTGTTAAATGTTTTGAAGACTTAAGTTGCCTATTTTGGGGAGAGTTGAATATATTATATTATTCATAGTTTTCTTTTGAGTTAAGGCTTTGTATTTATGTTTTCATGAACTTTTATTCAGATTTTAAGTGTTGTATACTTGAGTTAGTCTTCCGCTTGTAGTCAGCCAGAATGAGGGTTCGCTTGGAGACCAGAAATGGTTCTCGAGGGCCACGTCCAGGGTGTAGGGTCGGGTCGTGACAAGTATAGAAAATTCAAAAACTTTATACATACAATCGAAGCCGTTATAAAATGCAAGGGGAAGTCTTGCACTAAACTTTTGTCTCAAACCATCTAAACTCAACTTGAATTAAAAACCTTTGGGACACAGCTCATACAATAGCCTCAACATGTAAATAAAAGACATAAAGGAAATAGTGGGTTTGTCTTCGAAGCTATGAGGACTCACCAAATCTTCAACTCATTTTCTCCTTAGAAACCCTATATTTGATTAGAATGCAGGCAAAGTATGCGTTAGTACAAAATGTACTAAATATGTTAGCTAGCACCACATTATAAGAGCATAACATAAGGGTTAGTCAACATAAGACATAATCCAAAATCATATGAAATACTCCATGAAACATCAATTATAAGCATAAGAGACAATATCACAATCATAAGTAAAGTCTCCAACATAAGCATTATACAACTCTTAGTCATTTATACCATAATAGAACTACTCTCAAGTAACCTAAAAGCATACTTGTGCAATGCATGAATAGCATCCCATAATACCACCCAAGCTAAGTATCCTTTTTTGGCCATCTTAATCATAGTCTATATGCATGGTCAAGTTTTAGGCTTTTCTACCATAAACGCACTATACTCCTAAGTAACCTCAAAGCACACTTGTGCAATGCATGAAAGGCATCCCATAATACTCTTCACATTAAGCATTACCTTGAAGTCATCATAGTCATACTTATCCTCTTTTGGTCTCATTATTATCTTACCTCATATAGACAAGGAAACTCTCACCTTTAGTCAATCATATCTTGGAAGGCAACTATAGCAACAACCCAAGCTAAACTTACACTATATGAGAGAACACTTCATAACTAGCTTCAAGTCATACTTGTGCAATGCATGAAAGGCATCCCATACTACTATTCATACTACGTACCACTTTAAGCAATCATGAATGCTCACTAGTATGGGACTAGTTCCTCCTTTCTATTTGACATTAGTCATTTAAGGTACTTCTCTATTTAGTACAAGGCAAGTCACAACACATGAATGAATTCTATTTCTCAATTCAAGGCTACCAAGGAATAACACCCTAATAGGCTAGATCACACTATCATCTTGCTAACATAACTATATTATGCTAAACTAACTACATTGGAAGGCATACTTTCATGCAAGTCCAATCTATTATAGGAAGGGTAAGACTTTTCCATCCTAGCTACCATGAAATAGTCTTAGACCAACTAAGTCATGCTACCCTTACAAGCACAATAATATGCTACTGTAAGCTACCCTTAGGAGAGTAGGATTTCTCAATCCTCAGCTACCCTTAGGAGAGTATGATTTCTCATTCCTAATCTACCCTTAGGACAGTATATGTACTCAATCCTAAGATACCATGACTACCCCTAACTCAAGCTGCTCTTGAAATGCATCTCACAATGCTAAGTCAAGCTACCCTCAGGAGAGTATGGATCCCCAATCCTAAGCTACTATGAATACCACTAACTCAAGCTACCCTTAGGAGAGTATAATTTCTCAATCCTAAGCTACCTTAGAAGAGTATGTGTCCTCAATCCTAAGCTACCATGAAATGGTCTTGGCCAAACCAAGTCATGCTATCATAAAGGCATCCTACTAATGCTAGTTCAAGATACCTTTAGGAGAGTATGAATCCTCAATCCTAAGCTACCATGAAATGGTCTTGGCCAAACCAAGTCATGCTATCATGAAGGCATCCTAATAATGCTAAATCAAGCTACCCTTAGGAGAGTATGATCCTCAATCCTAGGCTACCATGACTACCACTAACTCAAGCTACCATGAAATGCATCTTACAATTCTAAGTCAATCTACCCTTTGGAGAGTATAGATCCTCAATCCTAAGCTAACAATCTTGGTCTTGTCTTACCAAGTCAAGTTATACATGAAAGGATCATATGTCACAACTTCAAGCTATTCTAGACTAACAAGCTTTGATTCATTTTAGGTTATTAAGCCAACCTAGAATCATTCTATGTAAGAGGATGTTGCATCTCGTAGCATATTTGTGCCTAAGTGTGTAAGTGAGAATATGCTTTCAACAATACACAACAAGATCACATCATATTAGATTTACTCTCAAAGCCCTAACATTTATGATCACAAGCCTTACTCTCAAAGCTTTACTTCAAACTATCATCATTACACCTAGATTTCAAGGTATTCTAATCACATTCTTCATTAGTAGGTGATTCTAGTCATAATTGATCACAAAGATTCAATTTCAACTTTACTAGTCATGATCCATCATATGAACTACAATCTAATTCAATTCATGTCTATATGTTCCTATTCTTGAACAATTACTGCTATTAACATCAATTCTAGAAGATCAACTCTAAGTCTTCACTTTCACCTTTCATGGCATAAACCCACATAATATCAAATTCATCAATTAGACTAGGGTTAACAATGTAAAACACATAAATTTATCATAATATCACAATTCAATGCTAAATCAATCATAATTAAATATTATCCACTCACTTGGAATCATACTCAAATACTACCCACAATGTAGGGAGAAACCCTAGGTAGAATTGGGTTTTTGTCTTCAAAATTGAGGTAAATTTAGGGAGATCTATGGCTGGAAGAACCTATAGATGAATAAGATAACATACCTTAATTCAAAGCCCTCACCAAGCCTGCATCAATGGAGGAAATTCTACCCTACTTCCTTTTCATCTCCTTCTTTTTCTTCACTTCTTGAGAGAGAATTTCTTGAGAGAATTTGGGTTCTTGGAAGAATGATTTAATTGACTTAGTTTAGGGGTCTATTAGGCTTATATAGGTGGTTTAATAACTAACTAACCGACCTCACTTAACCCCTAACTAATTATCAATTAGCCCCCAAGCCCCTAACTTAAAATAATTTTGCTACAAATCTGCCCCACCCATGAGACCACACCCACGGACCGTGGGTGGATCTACGGACCGTACTGGTCACTCGTGGGTGAGGGTCTGAGGCTTAACATGCAGGGAAGGTCAGGCCTTGGCCCACGACCCCTACCCACGGGGCGTGGGTCCATCCACGGCTCGTAGATGCCCTTCGTGGGAAGGCTGATTTTTGAAAGCTTTTGGGCTGTTTTTAGGGTCCTCCTCAAGGACCCTTTGGTTGGTCCTTGGGGGAGGGGGGGCTCGTACCTTGACGCCCTAACCCTAAAACCCTCATTCTAAGTACGGGAAAATATTTTACAATTCTTACCCTCGTATCAAACCCTAACACAAAGCTCTAGAACTCTCTAGTTTAGCTTACTAGTTTCCGGGTATAACAATATCTCCCCCTTGGGATCATTCGTCCTCGAATGACGATTCTAAACACTTCTTAAGGTTACCACTCTAAACTAGCAGCCCATCATGCATGCAATACATCTAAATGCACACAACCAAGGAAGAAAACTTCAATTCCAAGCTAAACATATTCAATGCAACACAAGGGAGTAGGAACTACATCTACCAACTCAAAATGCATGAAATTCTATATTTACTCATATTCAAGGAGGAACTAACATCTTCTAGCTAAAACATGCTCAACATACACTCATGGAGCCTAAATGCAATTTACTCTCAAAAAACATTTATTCCATGAGGAATCGCTCAACTCCATACTAAGGCATGCTAATTATTTCATCTCATGAAGTCTATATGCAATTCTACTCAAATGCACTACAGCATGAGGCAAAACAATGCAAACTCATTTTCTTTTAAATCACAAGATTTCATGAACATGCACATAAGGTAATCATGGCAACACAAACACACATAACTCCAACACATAACACAAGAGGAACTTATCATCTCAAGCTAGAATAGGAATAGAAGGAAAAGGATGAGGACATCGGGACATCTCATTGGCCCTTGGCCTCCCAAGTATCACTCTTAACCAAATTCCTTACTAAAGAACACTCCTTACCACTTTTTGGAACAACTTTCTTGCTCTTTTATTTCTTAACTTGCCGGTTTAAGACCTCTACCGGTACTTCTAAATTAGAGGGCTTCTCATTAAGCAACTCTAGCTCACAAACAACCGTACTAACACCACTCAAGATCTCATATGAAGCCTACCAAACCGGGACTAATCTCAAGGTGAAAATTTCAAGCAAACCTAACTCATGAATATCAAGGACACTCAACGACCTAGCTATCTAACACATTATCTCCCCCTTGGGAGCAAGCCTATTCAATCGCTTTTAAGCATCACTTCTTTCAATTATAAGGGTAGAGTAGTCTACTCACTCAACACATCTAGGCATTACTATAACACCCTATTCATCAAATCTATCAACATACCTCAAAACTTGTCATGACTAAGTCGGGTTTTACCATCAACTAAACATATCCATAATGCAACTCATTCATACTAATGACAACATCAAAGTCTATCTAGTCACATAGCCATAATTGGCATCACAACCAACATTTTATCCCTCGTTCCTTGAAGCATAAGCACTTCGAGTGGTCATTTCCTAAAGACCATCGGATAAAGGAATAAGAGAGAGACCTTATAGAGTTAAACTCTATGGCACGACTTAGAGAATGAAGAAGTGATATTTCCTAAGCATCCAATAGCCACCTATTCATAAATGTGGTGCGCTTCATATTTATGAACAAGACTCTACTAGAAGTGGTTTGAGACAATCCTAGAATCATTCTAAACATTGTGCTCTGATTACAAAGTTTCTCACGACCCAGGGGTACACCCTAGATGTAACATGGTGTACTTGATCCCGAAGGGGTCTCATTCAAGCCCTTAGCATATAATGAACAGAAGATAATATAAAAGTACAGAAAACTTAAAATTTTATCCACACAATTGAAGTCTTTATAAAATGCAAGCGGAAGTCTTTCACTACACTTTTTTTTAAAACCATCTAAATTCAACTTTAATTAATAAACTTTGGGACATCCCATAAAATAGTCTCAACATGAAAATAAAAGACATAAAGGAAATAGTGGGTTTGTCCTCAAAGATATGAGGACTCACCAAATCGTCAACTCCTTTGCTCCTTAGAAACCCATCTCCAATAATATAACTCAAGCCTACAAACCCTACATTTGATAAGAATGTAGGCAAAGTATGCGTTAATACAAAATGTACTAAATATGATAGCTAGCACCACATTATAAAAGCATAACATAAGGGTTAGTCAACATAAGACATAATCCAAAATCATATGAAATACTCCATGAAACATCAAGTATATGCATAAGAGACAATATCATAATCATAAGTAAAGTCTCCAACAAAAGCATTATTCATCTCTTAGTCATTTATACCATAATAGAACTACTCTCAAGTAACCTAAAAGCATACTTGTGCAATGCTTGAATAGTATCCCATAATACCACCCAAGCTAAGTATCCCTTTTTGGCCATCTTAATCATAGTCTATATGCATGGTCAAGTTTTAGGCTTTTCTACCATAAGCGCACTATACTCCTAAGTAACCTCAAAGTACACTTGTGGAATGCATGAAAGGCATCCCATAATACCCTTCACACTAAGCCTAACCTTGAAGTCATCATAGTCATACTTACCCTCTTTTGGTCTCATTATTAGCTTACCTCATATAGACAAGGGAACTATCACCTTTAATCAATCATATCTTGGAAGGCAACTATAGCAACAACCCAAGCCAAACTTACACTATATGAGAGAACACTTCATAACTAGCTTCAAGTCATACTTGTGCAATGCATGAAAGGCATCCCATACTACTATTCATACTAAGTACCACCTTAGGCAATCATTAATGCACACTAGTATGGGACTAGTTCCTCCTTTCTATTTGCCAATAGTCAGTTAAAGTACTTCTCTATTTAGTACAAGACAAGTCACAACACATGAATGAAATCTATTTCTCAATTCAAGGCTACCAAGGAATAACACCCTAATAGGCTAGATCATGCTATCATCTTGCTAACATAAGTATATTATGCTAAACTAACTACCTTAGAAGGCATACTATCATGCAAGTTCAAGCTATTCTAGAAAGGGTACAAGTGTTCCATCCTAGCTACCATGAAATAGTCTTAGAGCAACTAAGTCATGCTACCCTTACAAGCACACTAAGATGCTAATGTTAGCTACCCTTAGGAGAGTATGATTTCTCAATCCTAAGCTACCCTTAGGAGAGTACGATTTCTCAATCCTAAGCTACCCTTAGGAGAGTATATATCCTCAATCCTAAGCTACCATGACTACCCCTAACTCAAGCTACCCTTGAAATGCATCTCACAATTCTAAGTCAAGCTACCCTTAGGAGAGTATAAATCCTCAATCCTAAGCTACCATGACTACCACTAACTCAAGCTACCCTTGACATTCATCTTACAATGCTAAGTCAAGCTACCCTTAGGAGAGTATGATTTCTCAATACAAAGTACCCCTAGGATAGTATGTGTCCTCAATCCTAAGCTACCAGGAAATGGACTTGGCAAACCAAGCCATGCTATCATGAAGGCATCCTAATAATGCTAGTTCAAGCTACTCTTAGGAGAGTATGAATCCTCAATCCTAAGCTACCATGAAATGGTCTTATCCAAACCAAGTAATGATAGCATGAAGGAATCCTAATAATGCTAGTTCAAGCTACCCTTAGGAGAGTATGAATCCTCAATCCTAGGCTACCATGGTTACCACTAACTCAAGCTACCATGAAATGCATCTTACAATGCTAACTGAAGTTACCCTTAGGAGAGTATAGATCCTCAATCCTAAGCTCCCAATCTTGGTCTTGTCTTACCAAGTCAAGCTTTACATGAAGGGATCATAAATCACAACTTCAAGGTATTCTAGACTAACAAGCTTTGATTCATTTTAGGTTATTAAGCCAACCAAGAATAATTCTATTCAAAGGACCTTGCCTCTCCTAGCATATTGTGCCTAAGAGTGTAAGTGAGAATATGTTTTCAACAATACACAACAAGATCACATCATATTAGCTTTACTCTCAAAGCCCTAACATTTATGATTACTGCCTTACTCTCAAAGATTTACGTTTTACTATCATCATTATACCTAGATTTCAATGTATTCTAATCACATTCTTCATTAGTAGGTGATTCTAGTCATAATTGATCACAAAGGTTCAATTTCAACTTTACTAGTCATGATCCATCATATGAACTATAATCTAATTCAATACATGTCTATATGTTCC
This sequence comes from Solanum lignicaule, assembly GCA_029582545.1. Lineage (NCBI taxonomy): Eukaryota > Viridiplantae > Streptophyta > Magnoliopsida > Solanales > Solanaceae > Solanum > Solanum lignicaule. The sequence goes on along the minus strand of JAJOOF010063513.1, from coordinate 29,297 downwards.
TATTCTTGAACAATTACTACTATTAACAACAATTATAGAAGATCAACTCTAAGTCTTCACTTTCACCTTTCATGGCATAAACCCACATAATATCAAATTCATCAATTAGACTAGGGTTAACCATGGAAAACACATAAATTCATCATAATATCACAATTCAATTCTAAATCAATCATAATTAAGTATTATCCACTCACTTGGACTCATACTCAAATACTACCCACAATGCAAGAAGAAACCCTAGCTAGAATTGGGTTTTTATCTTCAAAATTGGGGGAAATCTAGGGGGCACTATGGGTGGAAGAACCCATACATGAAGAAGCAAACATACCTTGCATCAATGGAGGAAATTCTTCCCTACTTCCTTCTCTTCTTCTTCTTCTTCACTTCTAGAAAGAGAATTTGGGTTCTTGGAAGAATAATTTAATTGACTTAGTTTAGGGGTCTATTAGGCTTATATAGGTCGTTTAATAACTAACTAACCGACCTCATTTAACCCCTAACTAATTATCAATTAACCCCAAAGCCCCTAACTTAAAATAATTTTACTACAAATCTACCCCACCCACGAGACCACACCCACGGACCGTGGGTGGGTCTACGGACAGTACTGGTCACTGGTGAGTGAGGGTTTGAGGCTTAACATATAGGGAAGGTCAGGCCTTAACCCACGACCCCTACCCACGGGGCGTGGGTCCATCCACGGCTCGTGGATGCCCTTCGTGGGAAGGCTGATTTTTTACAGTTGGTCCTTGAGGGGGTCGTACCTTGATGTCCTAACCCTAAAACCCTCATTCTAAGTACGAGAAATCATTTTACGATTCTAACCCTCATATCAACCCCAAAAACCATAACACAAAGCTATAGAAGTAATTTTCGGCCATTTCGGGGAATTTACGTAATATTCAATCATTTTCGAGCAGTTATGAAAAGAAGTAAAGTTTTGTTATCTTATTTGTCACGATATTCTAAGATCATTGGTGCAAATCGAAACTTTTTTGAGGCATTTTTTATATTGTTTAGTTTGTTTCTTGATTTTTCGGTCTTTTAGAGGCATTTACGTAATATTCGGCCATTTTTGGGCAGTTACGAAAAGAAGTAGAGTTTTGTTGTGTTATTCATCACGATATTCTAAGGTCATTGGTGCAAGTCGAAATTTTTTTGAGGAGTTTTTTTGTATTGTTTATGTGGGATTCATTATTTTTCGGCTATTTTGGGGAATTTTCGTAATATTCGGCCATTTTCAAGAAGTTACGAAAAGAAGTAAAGCTTTGTTCTGTTATTCATCACGATATTCTAAGGTCATTGGTGCAAGTCGAAATATTTTTTTGAGGCGTTTTTTGTATTGTTTACGAGTGTTTCTTGCTTTTTCGACCAGTTTGGGGCATTTATGTAGTATTCGGCCATTTTTGGGCAATTACAAAAAGAAGTAAAGTCATCACGATATTCTAAGGTCATTGGAGTAAGTTGAAATTTTTTTGAGGCGTTTTTTGTATTTTTTTTGTGTGTGTTTCTTGATTTTTCGTCCATTTTGGGGCATTTACATAATATTCAGCCATTTTCGAGCAGTTACGAAAAGAAGTAAAGATTTGTTCTATTATTTGTCACGATATTCTAAGGCCATTGGTGCAAGTCAAAAAAAATTGAGGCATTTTTTGTATTGTTTATGTGTGTTTCTTGATTTTTCGGCCATTTTGGGCATTTGCATAATATTCGGCCATTTTTGGGCAGTTACGAAAAGATGTAAAGTTTTGTTTTGTTATTCATCGCGATATTCTAATGTCATTGATGCAAGTTGAAATTTTTTATAGGCGTTTTTTGTATTGTTTATGTGTGTTTCATGATTTTTCGGCCATTTTGGGGAATTTAAATAATATTCGGCCATTTTTGGACAGTTACGAAAAGAAGTAAAATTTTGTTTTGTTATTCGTCACGATATTCTAAGGTCATTGGTGCAAGTTAAAAAAAATTGAGGTGTTTTTTATATTGTTTGTGTGTTTTTTTATTTTTCGGCCATTTTGGGGTATTTACGTAATATTCGGCCATTTTTGTACAGTTACGAAAAGAAGTAAATTTTGTTATGTTATTCGTCACAATATTCTAAGTCATTGGTGCAAGTCGAAACTTTTTTGATGCGTATTTTGTATTGTTTATGTGTGTTTCTTGATTTCTCGGTCAATTTAGGGGATTTAGGTAATATTCGGCCATTTCTAGGAAGTTACGAAAAGAAGTAAAGTTTTGTTTTGTTATTCGTCACGCTATTCTAAGGTCATTGGTGCAAGTCAAAAAAAAATTGAGGTATTTTTTCTATTGTTTATGAGTGTTTCTTGATTTTTCAGCCATTTTGGGGCAGTAACGTAATATTGGACCATTTTCAGGGAGTTACGAAAAGAAGTAAAGTTTTGTTCCATTATTCTTCACGATATTCTAAAGTCATTGGTGCAAGTCAATAAAAAAAAATTAAGGCATTTTTTATATTGTTTATGTGTGTTTCTTGATTTTTCGGCCATTTTCGAGTAGTTACAAAAAAAGTAAAGTTTTGTTTTGTTATTCGTCACGATATTCTAAGGTCATTGGTGCAAGTCAAAAAATATTTGAGCCGTTTTTTATTTTGGTGATGTGTGTTTCTTTATTTTTCGGCCATTTTGGGGTATTTACATAATATTCGGCCATTTTCGGGTAGTTACGATAGGAAGTAAAGTTTTGTTCAGTTATTCGTCATGATATTCTAATGTCATTGGTGCAAGTCGAAATTTTTTTGATGCGTTTTTTATATTGTTTATGTGTGCTTGATTTTGGGGTATTTAGGTAATATGAGGCCATTTTTGGACAGTTACGAAAAGAAGTAAAGTTTTGTTTTGTTATTCGTCACGATATTCTAAGGTCATTAGTGCAAGTCAGAATTTTTTTAAGGCATTGTTTGTACTGTTTATGTTTGTTTCTTGATTTTTCAACCATTTGGGGAATCAACGTAATATTCGGCCATTTTTGAGCAGTTACGAAAAGAAGTAAAGTTTATTTTCGTTATTCTTCACGATATTCTAAGGTCATTAGTGTAAGGCAGAGAAAATTTGAGGCGTTTTTTATATAGTTTATGTGTGTTTCTTGATTTTTCTCCCATTTTGGGGGATCTACGTAATATTCGGCCATTTTCGGGCAGTTACGAAAAAAAGTAAAGTTTTGTTTTGTTATTCGTCACGATATTATAAGGTCATTGGTGCAAGTCAATAAAAATTTGAGGCATTTTTTATATTGTTTATGTGTGTTTCTTTATTTTTTGGTCATTTTGGGGAATTTACATAATATTCGGTGATTTTCGGGCAGTTACGAAAAGAAGTAAAGTTTTGTTCTGTTATTCGTCACGCTATTCTAAGGTCATTGGTGCAAGTCGAAATATTTTGAGGCGTTTTTTGTATTGTTTATGTGCGTTTCTTGATTTTTAAGCCATTTTCGGGCATTAACGTAATATTCAGCCATTTTCGGGCAGTTAAGAAAAGAAGTTAAGTGTTGTTCTGTTATTCGTCACGATATTCTAGGTCATTGGTGCAAGTTAAAAAAAATTGAGGTGTTTTTTGTATTGTTCCACTCTGCAAGAACCCCGAATCATTCTCTTGAAGCTTATCCTCTACATCATAAATGATTTGCTTTCCCCGAAATGCAAAAAATCCAGACCCTTAATGGAGAAGGTAGAGTGGGGGGCATTTGGAAATTCGAGCCAATCGAGTGTCTTCATTCAAGCGACGGTACAGTAGAAGAACGAAAATAGTGACAGGCTAGGGGCAAGGAAAAGAGTCAAGTTGATAAGGCTCGACGATCGGGAGAAGCAAAACAAAATCAGGATTTGGCAGAAAAAAAAAAAAGCAAGGCCCGAAAACGGGCTAGATTATTAGACTTGTTCTACTTTGATAGAAGCATTGTAACCGTAAGTGGAATAACAATCATTCAGCTGATTGCTCTTATACTTCCTTCGCTGACACAAAAGAGAGAGAGCACTCCCCAAGCCAGGGATGAGTGTTGTTTATGTGTGTTTCTTGATTTTTCGGCCATTTTGGGGCATTTACGTAATATTCTGCCATTTTTGGGCAATAATGAAAAAAGTAAAGTCTTGTTCTGTTATTCGTCACGATATTCTGAGGTCATTGGTGAAAGTCAAAAAATATTTGAGGCGTTTTTGGGATTGTTTATGTGTGGTTCGTGATTTTTCGGCCATTTTGGTGCATTTACATAATATTCAGCCATTTTCGGGCAATTACGAAAAGAACTAAAGTTTTATTCTGTTATTCGTCACGATCTTATAAGGTCATTGGTGCGAGTCAAAAAAAAATTGAGGCATTTTTTGTATTGTTTATGTGTGTTTCTTGATTTTTTGGCCATTTTGGGGAATATATGTAATATTTGGCCATTTTTTGGGTTGTCACGAAAAGAAGTAAAGTTTTGTTATGTTATTCGTCACGATATTCTAAGGTCATTGGTGCAGGTCAAAAAAAAATTGAGGTGTTTTTTGTATTATTTATGTGTGTTTCTTATTTTTCAGCCATTTTGGGGAATTTAAGTAATATTCGGCCATTTTCGGGCAGTTACGATAAGAAGTTATGTTTTGTTCCGTTATTCTTCACGATATTCTAAGCTCATTGGTGCAAGTCAAAAAAAATTGAGGCATTTTTTGTATTGTTTATGTGTGTTTCTTGATTTTTCGGCCATTTTGGGGCATTTACGTAATATTCGGCCATTTTCGAGCAGTAACAAAAAGAAGTAAAGTTTTGATCTATTATTCATCACGATATTCTAAAGTCATTGATGCAAGTCAAAAAAATTTTGATGTATTTTTTGTATTGTTTATGTGTGTTTCTTGATTTTTTGACCCTTTTGGGGAATTTAGGTAATATTCGGCCTTTTTCGAGCAGGTATGAAAAGAATTAAAGTTTTGTTCTATTATTCGTCACTAAGGTTATTGGTGCAAGTAGAAATTTTTTTGAGGCGTTTTTTGTATTGTTTATGTGTGTTTCTTGATTTTTTGGCCGTTTTGGGGATTTACGTAATATTCGGCATTTTTTGGGTAGTTACAAAAAGAAGTAAAGTTTTGTTCAATTATTCGTCACGATATTCTAAGGTCATTGGTGCAAGTTAAAAAAAATTGAGTCATTTTTTGTATTGTTCCACTCTGCAAGAACCCCGAATTATTCTCTTGAAGTTTATCCTTTTCATCATAAATGATTTGCTTGCCCTGAAATGCAAAAAATCCAGACCCGTAAAAAAGAAGGGACAGTGGGGGCATTTTGGAAAGTCGAGCCGATCGGATGTCTTCATTCAAATGACGGTACAGAAAAAGAACCAAACAAAGTGAGAGGCCGGGGGGCAGGGAAAAGAGTCGAATCGATAAGGCTCGACGATCGGGAGAAGATAAACGAAATCAGGATTTGGCCGAAAAATAAGCAAAGCCCAAAAACTAGGGAAGAAGCATTAGACTTGTTCTGCTTCGATAGACGCACTGTAACCGTAAATGGAATAACAATCATTCAGCTGATTGCTCTTATCCTTCCTTCGCTGACACAGAAGAGAGAGAGCACTCCCCAAGCCAAGGATGGGAGTTGTTTATGAGAGTTTTTTTATTTTCGGCCATTTTGGGGAATTTACGCAATATTCAGCCATTTTCGGGCAGTTACAAAAAGAAGTGAAGTTTTCTTCTGTTATTCGTCACGATATTCTAAGGTCATTGATACAAGTCAAAAAAAAAATCAGGCGTTTTTAGTATTGTTTATGTGTGGTTCTTGATTTTTCGGCCATTTTGGGGAATTTACGTAATATTTGGCCATTTTCAGGCAGTTACGAAATGAATTAATGTTTTATTTTGTTATTCATCACGATATTCTAAGGTCATTGGTGCAAGTCGAAATATTTTTGAGGCATTTTTTGTATTGTTTATGTGTGTTTCTTGATTTTTCCGGCCATTTTGGGGTATTTACGTAATATTCAATCATTTTCAAACTGTGAAGAAAAGAAGTAAAGTTTTGTTCTGTTATTCGTCACGATATTCTAATGTCATTGGTGGTAGTTGAAATTTCTTTGAGGCATTTTTTGTATTGTTTATGTGTGTTTTTTTATTTTTTGGCCATTTTGGGGCATTTACGTAATATTCGGCCATTTTCGAGCAGTTACGAAAAGTAGTAAAGCTTTGTTCTCTTATTCGTCATTATATGTTTTAAGGTCAGTTAGGCAAGTCAAAATTTCTTTGAGGGGTTTTTTGTATTGTTTATGTGTGTTTCTTGATTTTTCGGCCATTTTGGGGAACTTACGTAATATTCGGCCATTTTCTTGTAGTTACGAAAAGAAGTAAAGTTTTGTTCTGTTTTGTCACGATATTCTAAGGTCATTGGTGCAAGTAGAAATTTTTTGAGGCATTTTTCGTATTATTTATGTGTGTTTCTGGATTATTCGGTCATTTTGGGGAATTTACTTAATATTCGTCCATTTTCGGGGAATTACAACAAAAAGTAAAGTTTTATTCTTTTATTCGTTACGATATTCTAAGGTTATTGGTGCAAGTCGAAATTTTTTGAGGCATTTTTTTGTATTGTTTATATGTGCTTCTTGATTTTTCAACCATTTTGGGGAATTTACGTAATATTCGACCATTTTCGAGCAGTTACGAAAAGAAGTAAAGCTTTGTTCTGTTATTCGTCACGATATTCTATTGTCATTGGTGCAAGTCAAAAAAAAATTAAAAGGGTTTTTTTATATTGTTTATGTGTGTTTCATGATTTTTCGGCCATTTTGGGAAATTTAAGTAATATTCTATCATTTTCGTGCAGCTACAAAAAGAAGTAAACTTTTGTTCTGTTATTCGTTACAAGATTCTAAGGTCATTGGTGCAAATCAAAAAAAAATTGAAGTGGTTTTTGTATTGTATATGTGTGATTCTTGATTTTTCGGTCATTTTGGGGCATTTACTTAATATTCGGCCATTTTCTTGTAGTTACGAAAAGAAGTAAAGTTTTGTTCTGTTTTGTCACGATATTCTAAGGTCATTAGTGCAAGTAGAAATTTTTTTGAAGCGTTTTTTGTATTGTTTATTTGTGTTTCTTGATTTTTCGGCCATTTTGGGGAATTTAGTTAATATGCCTCCATTTTTGGGGAATTACGAAAAGAAGTAAAGTTTTATTCTTTTATTCATTTCGATATTCTAAGGTTATTGGTGCAAGTCGAAATTTTTTGATTCGTTTTCTCGTATTGTTTATATGTGCTTCTTGATTTTTCGACCATTTTGGGGAATTTAATTAATATTCGGCCATTTTCGGGAAGTTACAAAAAGAAGTAAAGCTTTGTTCTGTTATTCGTCACGATAATCTAATGTCATTGGTGCAAGTCGATATTTTTTTAGGGGTTTTTTATATTGTTTATGTGTGTTTCATGATTTTTTGGCCATTTTGGGGAATTTAAGTATTATTCTGTCATTTTTGAGCAGTTACAAAAAGCAGTAAACTTTTGTTTTGTTATTCGTTACAAGATTCTAAAGTTAGTGGTGCAAGTCAAAAAAAAATTGAAGCGTTTTTTGTATTGTATATGTGTGATTTCTTGATTTTTCAGCCATTTTGGAGCATTACGTAGTATTCGGCCATTTTCGGACAATTATGAAAAGAAGTATAATTTTGTTCTGTTATTCGTCACAATATTCTAAGGTCATTGGTGCAAGTCGGAAAAAAATTGAGGCATTTTTTGTATAATTTATGTGTGTTTCTTGATTTTTCGGCCATTTTTGGGCATTTACGTAATATTCGGCCATTTTCGATGAGTTACGAAAAGAAGTGAAGTTTTTTTCTATTATTCGTCACGATTTTCTAAGGTCATTGGTTCAAGTCAAAAAAAGAATTGGCGTTTTTTGTATTGTTAATGTGTGTTTCTTGAATTTTGGGCCATTTTTGGGAATAAAGGTAATATTCCGCCATTTTCAAGCAGTTATGAAAAGAAGTAAAGTTTTCTTTTGTTTTGTTACGATATTCTAAAGTCATTAGTGTAAGTAGAAATTTCTTTGAGGCATTTTTTGTATTGTTTATGTGTGTTTCTTGATTTTTCGGCCATTTTGGAGAATTTACTTAATATTCGGCCATTTTCTTGTAGTTATGAAAAGAAGTAAAGTTTTGTTCTGTTTTGTCAAAATATTGTAAGGTTGCTGGTGCAAGTTGAAATTTTTTGAGGCGTTTTTTGTATTGTTTATGTGTGTTTCTTGATTTTTCGGCCATTTTGGGGAATTTATTTAATATTCGTCCATTTTCGAGGAATTACGAAAAGAAGTAAAGTTTTATTCTTTTATTCGTTACGATATTCTAAGGTTATTGGTGCAAGTCGAAATTTTTTGAGGTGTTTTTTTGTATTGTTTATATGTGCTTCTTGATTTTTCGACCATTTTGTGGAATTTACGTAATATTCGGCCATTTTCGGGTAGTTACGAAAAGAAGTAAAGCTTTGTTCTGTTATTCGTCACGATATTCTAATGTCATTAGTGCAAGTTGAAATTTTTTGTGGGGTTTTTTATATTGTTTATGTGTGTTTCATGATTTTTCAGCCATTTTTGGGGAATTTAAGTAATATTCTGTCATTTTCGTGCAGCTAGAAAAAGCAATAATATTTTGTTCTATTATTCGTTACAGGATTCTAAGGTCATTGGTGCAAGTTTAAAAAAAAATTGAAGCGTTTTTTGTATTGTATGTGAGTGATTCTTGATTTTTCGGCCATTTTGAAGCATTACGTAGTATTCGGTCATTGGTGCAAGTCAAAACAAATGATGCGTTTTTTTTATTGCTTATGTGTGTTTCTTGAATTTTCGGCCATTTTTCTGCATTTACGTAATATTCGGCCATTTTCGGACAGCTATGAAAAGAAGTAAAGTTTTGTTCTGTTTTTCGTCACGATATTCTAAGGTCATTGGTTCAAGTCGAAATTTTTTTGAGGCGTTTTTTGTATTGTTTATGTGTGTTTCTTGATTTTTGGGCCATTTTGGGGAACTAAGGTATAATTCCGCCTTTTTCGAGCAGTTATGAAAAGAAGTAAAGTTTTCTTTTGTTTTGTCACGATATTCTTAGGTCATTGGTGCAAGTAGAAATTTTTTTGAGGCGTTTTTTGTATTGTTTATGTGGGTTTCTTGATTTTTCAGCTATTTTTGGGCATTTACTTAATATTCGTACATTTTCGGGGAATTACGAAAAAAAGTAAAGTTTTATTATTTTATTCGTTAGGCTATTCTACGGTTATTGGTGCAGGTCGAAATTTTTTGAGGCATTTTTTTGTATTGTTTATTTTTGCTTCTTGATTTTTCTACCATTTTGGGGAATTTACGTAATATTCGGCCATTTTCGGGCATTTACGAAAAGAAGTAAAACTTTGTTCTGTTATTCGTCACGATATTCTAATGTCATTGGTGCAAGTCAAAAATTTTTTGAGGGGTTTTTTAATATTGTTTATGTGTGTTTCATGATTTTTTGGCCATTTTGAGGAATTTAAGTAATATTCTATCATTTTCGTGCAGTTACAAAAAGCAGTAAACTTTTGTTCTGTTATTCCTTACAAGATTCTAAGGTCATTGGTGCAAGTTAAAGAACATTTGAAGTGTTTTTTGTATAGTATATATGTGATTCTTGATTTTTCGGTCATTTTGGTGCATTACGTAGTATTCGGTCATTTTCGGACAGTTATGAAAAGAAGTAAAGTTTTGTTATGTTATTCGTTACGATATCTAAGGTAATTGGTGCAAGTCAAAAAAAAATTGAGGCATTTTTTGTAATTTTTATGTGTGTTTCTTTAATTTTCGGCCATTTTTGGGCATTTACGTTATATTCGGCCATTTTCGGGCAGTTACAAGAAGAAGTAAAGTTTTGTTCTATTATTCGTCACGATATTCTAATATTATTGGATGAAGTCGAAATTTTTTTGAGGCTTTTTTTGTATTGTTTATGTGTGTTTCTTGATTTTTGGTCCATTTTAGGGGACTAAGGTAATATTCCGCCATTTTCGAGCAGTTAGGAATAGAAGTAAAGTGTTGTTCTGTTTTGTCACAATATTCTAAGGTCATTGGTGCAAGTAGAAATTTTTTGAGGCGTTTGTTGTATTGTTTATGTGTGTTTCTTGATTTTTCGACCATTTTGGGGCATTTACTTAATATTCGGCCATTTTCTTGTAGTTATGAAAAGAAGTAAAGTTTTGCTCTGTTTTGTCACGATATTCTAAGGTCATTGGTGTAAGTAATTAAAAAATTGAGGCGTTTTTTGTATTGTTTATGTGTGTTTCTTGATATTTTGGCCATTTTGGGGCATTTACAAAATATTCGTCCATTTTTCGACAATTACGAAAAGAAGTAAAGTTTTATTCTTTTATTCGTTACGATATCCTAAGGTTATTGATGGAAGTCAAAAACAATTGAGGCGTTTTTTTGTATTATTTATATGTGCTTCTTGATTTTTCGATCATTTTGGAGAATTTACGTAATATTCGACCATTTTCGGGCAGTTAGAAAAAGAAGTAAAGCTTTGTTCTGTTATTTGTCACGATATTCTAATATCATTGGTGCAAGTGGAAATTTTTTTGAGGAGTTTTTTATATTGTTTACGTATGTTTCATGATTTTTCGGCCATTTTGGGGAATTTAAGTAATATTCTATCATTTTCGTGCCATTACAAAAGGCAGTAAACTTTTGTTCTGTTATTTGTTAGAAGATTCTAAGTTCATTGGTGCAAGTCAATAAAAAATTGAAGCGTTTTTTTGTATTGTATATGTGTGATTCTTGATTTTTCGGCCATTTTGGAGCATTACATAGTATTCGGCCATTTTCGGACAGTTATAAAAAGATGTAAAGTTTTGTTCTGTTATTCGTCACGATATTCTAAGGTCATTGGTGCAAGTCAAAAAAAAAATTTAGGCGTTTTTTTGTGTTTCTTGATTTTTGGGCCATTTTGGGGCTTTAAGGTAATATTCGGTCATTTTCGAGCAGTTATGAAAAGAAGTAAAGATTTGTTCTGTTATTCCTCACGATATTCTAATGTCATTGGTGCAGGTCGAAATTCTTTACAGTTAATTTTTGTATTGTTTCTTGATTTTTCGGCCATTTTGGGGCATTTACATAATATTCGGCAATTTTTGAGAAGTTAAAAAAGAAGTAAAGTATTGTTTTGTTATTCATCACGATATTCTAAGGCCATGGGTGCAAGTCGAAAATTTTTTACGAATTTTTTGTATTGTTTATGTTTGTTTCTTGATTTTTCGGCCATTTTGGGACATTTACGTAATATTCAGCCATTTTCGGGCAGTTACGAAAAGAAGTAAAGTTTTGTTCTGTTATTCGTCACGATATTCTAAGGTCATTGGTGCAAGTCAAAAAAAAATTGAGGCGTCTTTTGTATTGTGTACGTCTAATTCTTGATTTATCGGCCATATTGGGGATTTAGGTAATATTTGGCCATTTACGATAAGTTACGAAAAGAAATAAAGTTTTGTTATGTTATTTGTCACGAAATTTTAAGGTCATTGGTGCAAGTCAAAAAAATTTTGAGGCGTTTTTTTTATTGTTTATGTTTGTTTCTTGAATTTTCGGCCATTTTGGGGCATTTACTTAATATTCGGCCATTTTCTTGTAGTTACGAAAAGAACTAAAGTTTTGTTCTGTTTTGTCACGATATTCTAAGGTCATTGGTGCAAGTAGAAATTTTTTGAGGCGTTTTTTGTATTGTTTTTTTTTTTTTTCAGCCATTTTGGGGAATTTACTTAATATTCGTCCATTTTCGGGGAATTACGAAAAGAAGTAACGTTTTATTCTTTTATTCATTACGATATTCTAAGATTATTGGTGCAGGTAAAAAAAATTTGAGGATTTTTTTCGTATTGTTTATATGTGCTTCTTGATTTTTCGACCATTTTAGGGAATTTACGTAATATTCGGCCATTTTCGGGCAGTTACGAAAAGAAGTAAACCTTTGTTCTGTTATTCGTCACGATATTCTAATGTCATTGGTGCAAGTCAAAAAATTTTGAGGGGTTTTTTATATTGTTTATGTGTGTTTCATGATTTTTCGGCCATTTTGGGGAATTTAAGTAATATTCTGTCATTTTCGTGCTGTTACAAAGAGCAGTAAACTTTTTTTCTGTTATTCGTTACAAAATTCTAAGGTCATTGGTGCAAGTCAAAAAAAAATTGAAGCGTTTTTTCTATTGTATATGTGTGATTCTTGATTTTTCATCCATTTTGGAGCATTACGTAGTATTCGGCCATTTTCGGGTAGTTATTAAAAGAAGTAAAGTTTTGTTCTATTATTCGTCACAATACTCAAAGGTCATTGGTGCAAGTCGAAATAATTTGAGGCGTTTTTTGTATTGTTTATGTGTGTTTCTTGATTTTTCGGCTATTTTTCGGCATTTACATTATATTCGGCCATTTTCGGGTAAATACAGAAAGATGTAAAGTTTTGTTCTGTTATTCGTCAAGATATTCTAAGGTCATTGGTTCAAGTCGAACTCTTTTTGCGGCATTTTTTGTATATTTTATTTGTGTTGCTTGATTTTTTGGCCATTTTGGGGAATTTATTTAATATTCGTCCATTTTCGGAGAATTACGAAGAGAAGTAAAGTTTTATTCTTTTATTCGTTACAATATTCTAAGGTTATTGGTGCAAGTCAAAAAAATTTGTGGCGATTTTTTGTATTGTTTATATGTGCTTCTTGATTTTTCGACTATTTTGGGGAATTTACGTAATATTCGGCCTTTTTCGAATTGTTAAGAAAAGAAGTAAAGCTTTGTTTCTCTTATTTGTCACGATATTCAAATGTCGTTGGCGCAAGTCGAAATTTTGTGAGGGTTTTTTTATATTGTTTATGTGTGTTTCATGATTTTTCGGCCATTTTGGGGAATTTAATTACTATTCTGTCATTTCCGTGCAGTTACAAAAAGCTTTAAACTTTTGTTTTGTTATTCGTTACAAGATTCTAAGGTCATTGGTGCAAGTCGAAATTTTTTTGCAGCGTTTTTTGTATTGTATGTGAGTGATTCTTGATTTTTCGGCCATTTTGGAGTATTACGTACTACTCGGCCATTTTCGGACAGTTATGAAAAGAAGTAAAGTTTCGTTCTGTTATTCGTCACGATATTTATAGGTCATTGGTGCAAGTCAAAAAAAAATTGAGGCGTTTTTTGTATTGGTTATGTGTGTTTCTTGATTTTTCGGCCATTTTTCGGCATTTACATAATATTCGGACATTTTCAGGCAGTTACGAAAAAAAGTAAAGTTTTGTTCTGTTATTCGTAACGATATTCTAAGGTCATTGGTTCAAGTCGAAATTTTTTTGAGGCGTTTTTTGTATTGTTTATGTGTGTTTCTTGATTTTTGGGCCATTTTGGGGAATTAAGGTAATATTCCGCCATTTTCAAGCAGTTATGAAAAGTAGTAAAGTTTTCTTCTGTTTTGTCACGATATTCTAAAGTCATTGGTGCAAATAGAAATTTTTTTGAGGCATTTTTTGTATTGTTTATGTGTGTTTCTTGATTTTTCAGTCATTTTTGGGCATTTACTTAATATTTGTCTAATTTCGTGTAATTACGAAAAAATGTAAAGTTTTATTATTTTATTCCTTAGGCTACCTTAAGGTTATTGGAGCAAGTCGAAATTTTTTGAGGCTTTTTTTCGTATTGTTTATATGTGCTTCTTGATTTTTCGACCATTTTGGGGAATTTACGTAATATTCGGCCATTTTCGGGCAGTTACGAAAATAAGTAAAGCTCTGTTCTGTTATTCCTCACGATATTCTAATGTCATTAGTGCAAGTTGAAATTTTTTGAGGGGTTTTTTATATTGTTTATGTGTGTTTCATGATTTTTCGGCCATTTTGGGGAATTTAAGTAATATTTTGTCATTTTCGTGCAGTTACAACAAGCAATACACTTTTGTTCTATTATTCGTTACAAGATTCTAAGGTCAGTGGTGCAAGTCAAAGAAAATTTGAATCGTTTTTTGTATTTTATATATGTGATTCTTGATTTTTCGGCCATTTTGGAGCATTACATAGTTTTCGAAATTTTTTGATTCGTTTTCTCGTATTGTTTATATGTGTTTCTTGATTTTTTTGTTATTTTGGGGTATTTACTTAATATTCGGCAATTTTCGAGCAGTTATGAAAAGAAGTAAACGTTTTGTTCTGTTGTTCATCACGATATTCTAAGGTCATTGGTGCAAGTCAAAAAAAAATTTAGGCGTTTTTTGTGTTGTTTATATGTGTTACTTTATTTTTCAGCCATTTTGGGGTATTTACATAATATTCCCCCATTTTCGGGCAGTTATGAAAAGAAGTAAAGTTTTGTTTTGTTATTCGTCACGATATTATAAGGTCATTGGTGCAAGTTGAAATTTTTTTGAGGGGTTGTTTATATTGTTTATGTGTGTTTTTTAATTTTTTGGCCATTTTGGGGAATTTAAGTTAATATTCTGTCATTTTCGTGCAGTTACAAAAAGCAGTAAACTTTTGTTCTATTATTCTTTACAATATTCTAAGGTCATTCGTGCAAGTCGAAATTTTTTTGAACCGTTTTTTGTAATGTATATGTGTGATTCTTGATTTTTCGACCATTTTGGAGCATTACGTAATATACGGCCATTTTGGGCAGTTACGAAAAGAAGTAAAGTTTTGTTCTGTTATTCGTCATGATATTCTAAGATCATTAGTTAAAGTAAAAAAAAATTGAGACGTTTTTTGTATTGTTTATGTGTGTTACTTGATTTTTCAGCAATTTTGGAGCATTTACGTAATATTCGGCTATTTTTGGACTGCTACGAAAAGATGTAAAGGTTTGTTATGTTATTCGTCACGATATTCTAAGGTCATTGGTGCAAGTCGAAATTTGTTTGAAGCGTTTTTTGTATTGTTTATGTGTGTTTCTTGATTTTTCTGTCATTTAGGGGCATTTACATAATATTCGGTCATTTTCGGGCAGTTACGAAAAGAACTAAATTTTGTTCTCTTATTCTTCACAATATTCTGAGGTCATTATTTCATGTCGAATTTTTTTTGAGGTGCTTTTGGTATTGTTGGTGTGTGTTTCTTGATTTGTGGGCAATTTTGTAGTATTTACGTAATATTCGGCCATTTTCGGGTAGTTACAACAAGAAGTAAAGTCTTGTTCTGTTATTCGTCACGATATTCTAAGGTCATTAGTGCAAGTCAAAAAATTTTTGAGGCGTTTTTTGAATTCTTTGTGTGTTTCTTGATTTTCGGCCATTTTGGAGAATTTACGTAATATTCGGCCATTTTAGGGCAGTTATGAAAAGAAATAAAGTTTTGTTCTATTATTCGTCACGATATTCTAAGTCATTTGTGCAAGTCAAAAAAATTTTAAAGCGTTTTTTTTTATTGTTTATGTGTGTTTCTTGATTTTTCGGTCATTTTGGGCATTTACGTAATATTCAACAATTTTTGGGCAGTTACGAAAATAAGTAATGTTTTGTTCTCTTATTTGTCACGATATTCTAAAGTCATTGATTCAAGTCGAAATTATTTTTAGGCATTTTTTGTATTGTTTATATGTTTTTCTTGATTGTTTGGCCATTTTGGTGGATTTACGTAATATTCAGCCATTTTCGGCCAGTTACTGTAACATCTTGCAACTAGAAAGAACTAGAAAGAAGTTTCAAATTTGGAAAGTATAAGTAAATCTGGAAAATTGTAAGTTAAAGTTGAGTTTTTGGTCAACTTCAGACGGCCATAACTCCTAGCTCAAGATGGGTTAGGTGTAGTTCCAGGTATGGTTGGAAAACCCTTGGAATGATCTTTCCAACGCCGCCAAGTTTGAGCGATTCCGAGTTCGTATAAGCAAGTTATGCCCTTTGTAAGTTGGGCTGTTGGATTAAGAAAATGTCCAATCCGGAATTTTAAGGGGTATTTTAGTCTTTTCATTGCCCTATTATTTTAATCCGTTTTTAGGAGTTTAATATAGGTCAAATCAGATTTTAGTCAGTTTTAGAATTTGGGATTTCACGCTAGGGCTAAGGAGAAACGGAGAAGAGAAAAGAAGAAGGATAAAAGGGAAAATTCATCAATATTGATCAAGGAAGTTGGTGTTTCGCCAAGGATTTGCTTCTACCAGGTATGTGAGGCTCTCATAACGTTGGGATCGTTCTCGCACGTGCCAAGCATGTTATTTCAGTTTGGATTCGTCCTAAAAAGCATTAGAATATTGATGATTTTGATACCTATTCTTGAATTCATATATTGAATTTGACTGAGTTGGGAAGTTTTTGAGTTCGTTACGTCGCATTATTGAGTCGTTTTGAGTTAGGTTCTCAAGTCTGGGTATCTGTATCTAAAAGTAATTTAAGAAAAAGAACCGAGTTTGGGTGAATTGGGTTGGAAAACGAAGAAGAAATTTCGTCGGACGAAATTAGAAGGTGGTGGCGCATCGCGCGCCTGATCCCCAGAATTGAAGTTTCAACTTCGCGTCATGGAGCTAACACGAGGTGTTCTGCCTCAAAAGACGTTTTCGAAACCAAAATTTATTTATGCCTCCGCATCGCGGACCCACCTTCAAATATTGATTTTTCGGTCTTTTCTCATGTTTAGCTATCTAGAATCATTCCTAAACAACATGAGATCTTTCCAAACCCAAATCTTAATCCTTGAATCCATAATTCAATTCAAGGATCAGTTAAGAGTCAAGTCAAGAGCACTTAAGGTCAAAGTCAAGAGAAGTCAAGAGTCAAGTTAAGATAAGTTCTTAAAGTTTTCCAAGAGTCTTTCACAAATGTTTTAACTTTGTTTTAAGATTTAAGTTTTGAGTTCAGTAAAGATGTAAAGTTGAAGATCTTCTCTTCAAAGAAGTCTATGTGGACTATGTATTCCCAAAGAGATTTTAAAATGTTTTCACATTTTAATAAGAACGGAAACTGAGATTTCCAAAAAGCATTTGGGCTAGTTTTCAGAAAAGAGTAATAGCTTTCTAAATGAAGCAAGAAGGGAAACTGAGATTTCCAAGATAGCCTTTGAGCTAAGTTTTTTAGCACTAATCTCAAATCACAGAAGAAGTATGTTTTTAAGATATAAGAGCCAGTATATTTTGGGAGTAGTATTGAGCACCGAATTGGGGACGAGCATGAGTTCAAATTACTCACGTCACCATAAAACCATGTAGCCACCATGGGTAGAAAAGGGTCATACTTTTTAGATGAATCATTTTCGCAAAAAACTAGTGGATCCATTAGGCAGTTCAGGTCCTATCCCTTTGGTCGGGTATAGGATACGCTGGCAGCGTGAGGTAGATCGTTGTATCATCACTATAGCTCTTATGTGATGGTCGTTGGTTAGAGAAACAACCAAAGAAGTTATTGTAATTTTATATACATCAACTTATTGTATTTTTACATACATTTCAGAGTTATGTTGTATCCTTGTATATACACAGAGTAGACATCATGTTTTTAAACAGCTTTTCTTTATATTGCACTTGTTTTAAACTACTTTATATTTAAACGAGTTCAGTTAAGTATTCATGAGTTGAGAAGAGCCAAGGTAAGCGTTTCTTTCAGATTCTCTTTCAAGCCTATATTGTTTTAGCATTCCAACTCGCATACTCGTACATTCGATGTACTGATGCCAGTTGGCCTGCATCGTCTTATGATGCAGACACAGGTAACTAGGATCGGCATGCTGACACATTATTGATCCAGTGAGCAGTTCAAAGTTTGTTGGTGAGCCTCTTTGCTTTCCGGAGGATCCATTTCATTGCTTTTTAGTTTAGTTTATTAGGATGTTGAGGGGTCTGTCCCAACATCCATCTCAGTTGTTATTAGAGGCTTCATAGACAGTCAGATGTTAGTCCTTTGACCCTTTTCATTATCATTTCTTATTGTCAAGACTTTGGTTGCCACTTTTGGCCAAGTTGAATGTTTAACCTTTAAACATTCTCAGTTATTTCATTATTCAGTTCATTTAAGTTCATTGATCATTATAGATATGAATATTGTCTTTCGCTGAGTTAAGTAAGCTAGGACAAGGGTTCGCTTGGGGCCAACAACGGTCTTCGAGTGCCAGTCCCGCCTAAGGTGTAGGCTCGAGGGGTGACAGTTACGAAAATAAGTAAAGTTTTGTTCAGTTATTCATCACGATATTCTAGTCGTAATTTGTTTGATGCGTTTTTTGTATTGTTTATGTGTGTTTCTTGATTTTTCAGTCATTTTGGGACTTTTATGAAATATTCGGCCATTTTGGGACTTTTATGAAATATTCAGCCATTTTCGGACAATTACCAAAAGAAGTAAAGTTTTGTTCTGTTATTCGTCACAATGAACTAAGGTCACTGGTGCTAGTCGAAATTTTTTTGAGGCGTTTTTTGTATTGTTTATGTGTGTTTTTTTATTTTTCGGCCATTTTGGGGAATTTACATAATATTTGGCCATTTTCGGGTAGTTACGAAAAGAAGTAAAAAAAATTTCTGTTATTCGTCACGATATTCTAAGGTCATTGGTTCAAGTTGAAATTTTTTGGAGGCGTTTTTTGTATTTTTTATGTGTGTTATTTTTATTTTTTAACCATTTTGGGTAGTTTATGTAATATTCGGCCATTTTCTGGGCAGTTACGAAAAGAAGTAAAGTTTTGTTTTATTGTTCGTCACGATGTACTAAGGTCATTGGTGCATGTAGAAATTTTTTTGAGGCATTTTTTGTATTGTTTATGTGTGTTTCTAGTTTTTTCGGGGATTTTGGGGAATTTACGTAATATTCAGACATTTTCATGCAGTTATGAAAAGAAGTAAAGTTTTGTTCTGTTATTCGTCACGATATTCTAAAGTCATTGGTGTAAGTTGAAATTTTTTTGAGGCGTTTTTTGTATTGTTTAAGTGTGTTTCTTGATTTTCGGCCATTTTGGGGCATTTACGTAATATTTGGCCATTTTCGGTTAGTTACGAAAAGAAATAACGTTTGGTTCTGCTATTTGTCACGATATTCTAATGTCATTGGTGCAAGTCAAATTTATTTTGAGACGTTTTTTGTATTGTGCATGTGTGTTTCTTGATTTTTTGGCTACTTTCGGGCATTTACGTAATATTTGGCTATTTTCGAACAATTACAAAAAGAAGTAAAGTTTTGTAGGACGTTTTAACGAAGAGAAAAAGTTCCGCATTTCCAGATTCTTGACAGTAGGAGAAATAGAGTCTTTTTTTGGCGACTGTAGCAGAGCCGTTCTGATGCGGGGGAAAATATTTTTAAAAGGCATCTCGGCGAGCTCTCACTGATCGAAAGTTCCTATTTTGCTGCCTCTTCGATCGTCTGTGACTCCTTAAAAATGAAGATTGGCTCTTTTATTCGTCACGATATTCTAATGTCATTGGTGCAACTCGAAATATTTTTGAGGTGTTTTTTGTATTGTATATGTGTGTTTCTTGATTTTTTGGCCATTTTGGGGTATTTACATAATATTCGGCCATTTTCGGGTAGCTACAGAAAGAAGTAAAGTATTGTTCTGTTATTCGTCACGATACGAAACTTTTTTGAGGCATTTTTTATATTGTTTATGTGTGTTTTTTATTTTTCGGCAATTTTGGGGAATTTACGTAATATTCCCCCATTTCGGGCAGTTAATAAAAGAAGTAAAGTTTTGTTCTCGTCACGATATTCTAAGGTCATTGGTGCTAGTCGAATTTTTTTAGGCATTTTTTGTATTGTTTATGTGTTTTTCTTGATTCTTCATCCATTTAGGGGTATTTACATAATATTCAGTCATTTCCAGCCAGTTACGAAAAGAAGTAAAGTTTTGTTCGTTTATTCTTCATGATATTCTAAGGACATTGGTGCAAATCGAATTTTTTTGAGGTGTTTTCTGTATTGTTTATTTATTTTTTTCTTGATTTTACTGTCATTTAGGGGCACTTACATAATATTCTGCCATTTTGGGCAATTTCGAAAAGAAGTAAATGTTGTTCATTTATTTATCACAATATTCTCTGGGCATTGTTGCAACTAAAAAAAATTTGAGGAGTTTTATGTATTGTTTGTGTTTTTCTTGATTTCTTTGGCGATTTAGGGGTATTTACGTAATATTCAACCAATTTTGGGAAATTACGAAAAGAAGTAAAGTCTTTTTCTTTTATTCATCACGATATTCTAAAATCATTGGTGCAACTCGAAACTTTTTGAGTCGTTTTTCGTATTGTTTATGTGTTTTTCTTGATTTTTCGGCCATTTAGGGGCATTTACGTAATATTCTACCATTTTCAGACAGTAACGTAAAGAAGTAAAGTTTTGTTTTTTTATTCGTAACGATATTCTAAGGTCATTGATGCAATTTGAAATTTTTTTGAGGCATTTTTTGTATTGGTTGTGTTTTTCTTGATTTTTCGGCCATTTTCGGGCAATTACGAAAAGAAGTAAAGTTTAGTTCTTTTTTCGTAACGATATTCTAAGGCCGTTGGTGCATTTCAAAAATAAAATTAGGCATTTTCTTTGTATTGTTTATGTGTTTTTCTTGACTTTTTGGCCATTTAGTGGCATTTACCTACGTAATATTCGGTCATTTTTGGGCAGTTATGAAAAGAAGTAAAGTTTTGTTCTTTTATTCGTCATGATATTCTAAGGTCATTCGTGCAAGTAGAAATTTTTTTGAGGCATTTTTTGTATTATTTATGTGTTTTTCTTGATTTTTTGGTCATTTAGGGGCATTTACGTAATATTCGGCCATTTTCAGGTAGTTACGAAGAGAAGTTAAGTTTTGTTCTTTTATTCGTCACGATATTCTAAGGTCATTGGTGCAACTCGAAATTTTTTTGAGGGGTTTTTTGTATTGTTTATGTGTTTTTCTTGATTTTTCGGACATTTAGGGGAATTTACATAATAATCAGCCATTTTCGAGCAGTTACCAAAAAAGTTAAGTCTTGTTCTTTTATTCGTCACGATATTCTAATTCATTGGTGCAAATCAAAATTATTTTAGGCATTTTTTGTATTGTTTATGTGTTTTTCTTAATTTTTCGACCATTTATGGGCATTTACGTAATTTTCTATAATTTTTGGGAAGTTACGAAAAGAAGTAAAGTATTGTTCTTTTATTCATCTTGATATTCTAAGGTCATTGGTGCAAGTGGAAATTTTTTTGTGGCGTTTTTTGTATTGTTTATGTGTTTTTCTTTATTTTTCGCCCATTTAGGGGTATATACGTAATATTCGGCAATTTTCAGGTAGTTACGAAGAGTAGTTAAGTTTTGTTCTTTTATTCGTCACGATATTCCAAGGTCATTGGTGCAAGTCGAATGTATTTTTGAGGAGTTTTTTTGTATTGTTTAGGTATATTTCTCTATCTTTTATTATTTAGGGCCATTTATGTAATATTCTACCATTTTCGGGAAGTTACAATTGAAGTAAAGTTTTGTTCTTTTATTAGTCACGATATTCTAAGGTCATTGGTGCAATTAGAAATTTTTTTGAGATGTTTTTTTTATTGTTTATGTGTTTTTCTTGATTTTTCGGCTATTTAGGGGGTTTTACGTAATATTCAGCCATTTTCAGGATATTACGACAAGAGGTAAGGTTTTGTTCTTTTATTCGTCACAATATTCTAAGGTAATTAGTGCAAGTCAAAAAAATTTGAGGCGTTGTTTGTATTGTTTATGTGTTTTTCTTTTTTTCGGTCATTTAGGGGAATTTACGTCATATTCGGCCATTTTCGGGTAGTTACGTAAAGAAGTAATGTTTTGTTCTTTTATTCGTCACGATATTCTAAGGTCATTGGTACAAATCAAAATTTGTTTTAGGCTTTTTTTTGTATAGTTTATGCGTTTTTCTTAATTTTTCGGCCATTTAGTGGCATTTCCATAATATTCGGCCATTTTCGGGCTGTTAAGAAAAGAAGTAAACTTTATTCTTTTATTCGTCACGATATTTCAATAGTAGAAATTTTTTTGAGGCATTTTTTTATTGTTTTGTGTTTTACTTGAATTTTCGGCCATTTAGAGGCATTTCCGTAATATTCAGCCATTTTCAGACAGTTACAAAAAGAAGTAAAGTTTTATTCTTTTATTCGTCACTATATTCTAAGGTTATTGGTGCAAGTCGAAACTTTTTTGAGGCGTTTTTTCATATTATTTATTTGTTTTTCTTGATTTTTCGACCATTTAGGGGTATTTACATAATATTCGGCCATTTTCGAGTAGTTACGAAAAGAAGTAAAGTCTTGTTCTTTTATTCTTCACGATATTCCAATGTCATTGGTGCAAGTCAAAAAAAATTGAGGCATTTTTTGTATTGTTTATGCAATTTTATTGATTTTTTTTCCATTTAGGGGAATTTACTTAATATTCAACCATTTTCGGGCAGTTACGAAAAGAAGTAAAATTTTGTTCTTTTATTCGTCACGATATTCTAAGGTTATTGGTTCAAGTCGAAATTTTTTATAGGCGTTTTTTGTATTGTTTATGTGTTTGTCTTGATTTTTTGGCCATTTAGGGTTATTTACGTCATATTCCGCCATTTTCCGACAGTTACAAAAGAAGTAAAGTTTTATTGTTTTATTTGTCACGATATTCTAAGGTCATTGGAGCAAGTCAAATTTTTTTGAGGCGTTTTATCTATCGTTTATGTGTTTTTATTGATTTTTCAGTGATTTAGGAGCATTTACGTAATATTCGACAATTTTCAAGCAGTTACAAAAGGAAGTAACGTTTTGTTCTTTTATTCTTCACGATATTCTAAGGTCATTGGTGCAAGTCAAAATATTTTGAAGCATTTTCTATATCGTTTTATGTTTTTTTCTTGATTTTTCTACCATTTAGGGGGATATACATAATATTCGGCCATTTTCGGATAGTTACGAAGAGAAGTAAAGTTTTGTTCTTATAATCCTCACGATATTCTAAGGTAATTGGTGCAACTCAAACAATAATTGAGGCGTTTTCTGTATTGCTTATATGTTTTTCTTGACTTTTCGACGATTTAAGGGTATTTACATAGTATTCGGCCATTTTTGGGCAATTACGAAAAGAAGTAAAGTTTTGTTATTTTATTTGTCACGATATTCTAAGATCATTGGTGCAAGTCAAAAAAAATTGAGGTGTTTTCTTTATTGTTTATGTGTTTTTTTCTTGATTTTTCACCCATTTAGGGTCATTTACGTAATATTCGGTCATTTTGGGCGGTTACGAAAAGAAGTAAAATTTTGTTCCTTTATTCGTCACGATTTTCTAAGGTCACTGGTGCAACTCAAAATAAATTTGAGGCGTTTTATGTATTGTTTGTCTTTTTCTTGATCTTTCGGCCACTTCGGAGAATTTACTTAATATTCGGCCATTTTAGGACAGTTACGAAATGAAGTAAAGTTTTGTTCTTTTATTCGCCGAGATATTCTAAGGTCATTAGTGCAAGTTAAAAAGATTTTGAGGTGTTTTTTGTATTGTTTGTGTTTTTCTTGATTTTTGGTCATTTAGTGGCATTTACGTAATATTCGGCCATTTCGGGCAGTTGGTAAAAGAAGTGTAAAGTTTTGTTCTCGTCACGATATTCTAAGGCATTGGTACTAGTCGAATTTCTTTAGTCATTTTTTGTACTGTTTATGTGTTTTTCTTGATTTTTCGCGCATTTAGGGAAATTTACGTAATATTCAGCCATTTTTGGGCAGTTACGAAAAGAAGTAAAATTTTGTTCTTTTATTCGTCACGATATTCTAAAGCCATTGGTGCAAGTCGAAAGTTTTTTGAGGCATTTTTTGTATTGGCTATGTGTTTTTCTTGATTTCTCGGCCATTTAGTGGCATTTACGTAATATTCGGCCAATTTCTGGCAGTTACGAAAACAATTATAATTTTGTTCTTTTATTTGTCAAGATATTCTAAGGTCATTAGAGCAAGTCAACATATTTTTGAGTCGTTTTGTGTATTGTTAATGTGTTTTTCTTGATATTTCAGTCATTTAGGGGAAACTATATAATATTTGGCCATTTTCGGGTAGTTACGAAAAGAAGTAAAGTTTTGTTCTTTTATTCTTCACGATATTCTAAGGTCATTGGTGCAACTCAAAATGTTTTTGAGGAGTCTTCTGTGTTGTTATGTGTTTTCATTAATTTTTCGGCCATTTAGGGGCATTTACGTAATATTCTGTCATTTTCGGGAAGTTACGAAAAGAAGTAAAGTTTTGTTCAGTTATTCGTCAAGATATTCTAAGGTCATTGGTGCAATTCGGAAATTTTTTGATGCGTTATTTGTATTGTTTATGTGTTTTTCTTGAATTTTCGGCCATTTAGGGGTATTTACGTAATATTCAGCCATTTTCGATTAGCTACGAAAATAAGTACAATTTTGTTCTTTTATTCATAACGATATTATAAGGTCATTGGTGCAAGTAGAAATTCTTTTGAGGCATTTTTTTTATTGTTTGTGTTTTTCTTGATTTTCCGGCCATTTATGGGATATTTACGTAATATTCGGCCATTTTCGTACTGTTACGAAAAGAAGTAAAGTTTTGTTCTTGTATTCGTCACGATATTCTAAGGTTATTGGTGCAAGTTGAAATTTTTTTGAGGCGTTTTTTTTTACTGTTTAGGTGTTTTTCTTGATTTTCAACCATTTATGGCATTTACTTAATATTCGGCCATTTTCGAGTAGTTAAGAAAAGAAGTAAAGTTTGCTCTTTTATTTATCACGATATTCTAAGGTCATTTTTGCAAGTCGAAATTTTTTTAGGCGTTTTTTGTATTGTTTGTGTTTTTCTTAATTTTTCAGCTATTTAGAGGTATTTGAGTAATATTCGGCCATTTTTGGGTAATAATGAAAAGAAGTAAAATTTTGTTCTTTTATTCGTCACGATATTCTAAGGTCATTGGTGCAAGTTGATATTATTTTACTGCATTTTTTGTCTTGTTTATGTGTTTTTCTTGATTTTTCGGCCATTTAAGGGAATTTAGGTAAAATTCAGCAATTTTCAGGTTGTTACGAAAAGAAATAAAGTTTTATTCTTTTATTCGTTACGATATTCTAAGGTCATTGATGCAAGTTGAAATTTTTTTGAGGCGTTTTTTGTATTGTTTATGTGTTTTTCTTGATTTTTTGTTCATTTTCGGGCAGTTACGAAAAGAAATAAAGTTTTGTTCTTTTAATTGTCACAATATTCTTAGGTCATTGGTGCAAGTCAAAAAAAATTTGAGGCATTTTTAGTATTGTTTATGTAGTTTTCTTGATTTATCGCCATTTAGGGGTATTTACGTAATATTCGACCATTTTTTGAGCAGTAATGAAAAGAAGTAAAGTTTTGATCTTTTATTCGTCACGGCATTCTAAGGTCATTAGTGCAAGTCGAAATTTTTTTGAAGCGTTTTTTGTATTGTTTATGTGTTTTTCTTGATCTTTCGCTAATTTAGGGCATTTACGTAATATTCAACCATTTGCAGGCAGTTACGAAAAGAAGTGAAGTTTTGTTCTTTTATTCGTCACGATATTCTAAGGTCATTTGAGGAAGTCGAAATTTTTTGAGGCATTTTTTGTATTATTTATGTGTTTTTCTTGATTTTTAGGCCATTTAGGGGAATTTACGCAATATTCGGCCATTTTCGGGTAGTTATGAAATTCGTCACGATATTCTAAGGTCATCGGTCCAAGTCAATATTTTTTGAGGCATATTTTGTATTGTTTGTTTGTTTTTCTTGATTTTTCGGCAAATTAGGGGTATTTACGTAATATCGACCATTTTCGGACAGTTACGAAAAGAAGTAAAGTTTTCTTCTTTTATTCGTCACGATATTCTAAGGTCGTTGGTGCAAGTCAAAAAAAAAATTGAGGCATTTTTTGTATAGTTTATGTGTTTTTCTTGATTTTTCTGCTATTTAGGGACATTTATGTAATATTCGGTCATTGTCGAGCAGTTACGAAAAGAAGTAAGCTTTTGTTCTTTTATTCATTACGATATTCTAAGGACATTGGTGCAAGTCAAAACAAAAAATTGACGCGTTTTTTGTATTCTTTATATGTTTTTTTTTTTTTTGGCTATTTAGGGGCATTTACGTAATATTCTCCCATTTTTGGGCAATTACAAAAAGAAGTAAAGTTTTGTTCTTTTATTCGTTGCAATATTCTAAGGTAATTGGTGCATGTCGAAATTTTTTTGAGTCATTTTTTGTATTGCTTATGTGTTTTTCTTGATTTTTCGGCCATTTCGGGCAGTTAATTAAAGAAGTAAAGTTTTGTTATCGTCACGATATTCTAAGGTCATTGGTGCAAATCGATTTTTTTTAGGTGTTTTTTGTATTGTTGATGTGTTTTTCTTGATTTTTCGGCCATTTAGGGGTATTTACATAATTTTCGGGCAGTTACGGAAAGAAGTAATGTCTTGTTCTTTTATTTGTCACGATATTCTAATGTCATTGGTGCAAGTCGAATTTTTTTGAGGCGTTTTCTGTATTGTTTGATTTTATTTATTTTTCGGTCATGTAGGGGAATTTACGTAATATTCGGCCATTATCAGGTAGTTACGAAAAGAAGTAAAGTTTTGTTTTTTTATTCTTCACGATATTCTTAAATCATAGGTGCAAGTAGAATTTTTTTGGAGGCATTTTCTGTATTGTTTGTGTGATTTTCATGATTTTTCCGCCATTTAGGGGAATTTAGGTAATATTCTGCCATTTTCAGGCAGTTACGAAAAGATGTAAAGTTTTGTTCTTTTAATCATCACGATATTCTAAGGTCATTGGAGCAAGTCAAAATTTTTTTGAGGCATTTTCTGTATTGTTTGTGTTTTTATTGATTTTTCGCTCATGTAGGAGCATTTACGTAATATTCGGCCATTTTTGGGCAGTTACGAAATGAAGTAAAGTTTTGTTCTTTTATTCTTCACGATATTCTAAAGTCATTGGTGCAAGTTGAATTTTTTTTGAGGAATTTTTCTGTATTATTTATATGTTTTTCATGATTTTTCTACCATTTATGGGCATTTACGTAATATTCAGCCATTTTCAGACAATTACGAAAAGAAGTAAAGTTTTGTTCTTTTATTCGTTACGATATTCTAAGGTCATTGGTGCAAGTTGAAATTTTTGAGGCGTTTTTTGTATTATTTATGTGTTTTTCTTGATTTTTCGGTCATTTAGGGGCATTTACGTAATATTCGACCATTTTCAAGCAGTTACGAAAAGAAGTAAAGTTTTGTTCTTTTATTCATCACGATATTATAAGGTCGTTGGTGCAAGTCAAAAATTTTTGAGGTATTTTTTTATATCGTCTATATCTTTTTCTTGATTTTTCGGCCCTTTAGATGCATTTACGTAATATTCGGTCATTTTGAGTAGTAACGAAAAGATGTATAGTTTTCTTCTTTTATTCGTCACATTATCAATGTCATTGTTGCAACTAAAAAAAAATTGAGGCATTTTCTATAATGTTTGTGTTTTTCTTGATTTTTCAGCCCTTTCGGGGCATTTACGTAATATTCGGCCATTTTCGGGATGTTATAAAAAGAAGTACAGTTTTATTCTTTTATTCGCCTAGATATTCTAAGGTCATTGGTGCAAGTCGAAAATTTTTTGAGGCTTTTTTTGTATTGTTTTTGTGCTTTTCTTGATCTTTCGGCCATTTAGGGGAATTTACGTAATATTCGGCCATTTCGGGTAGTTAATAAAAGAAGTAAAGTTTTATTCTCGTCACTATATTCTAAGGTCATTGGTGCAAGTCAAATTTTTTTAGGTGTTTTTTGTAATGTTTGTGTTTTTCATGATTTTTTTTCCATTTATGGGGATTTACTAATATTCAACCATTTTCGGGCAGTTACGAAAAGAAGAAAAAACTTGTTCTTTTATTCGTCACGATATTCTAAGGTCATTGGTGCAAGTCGAAAGTGTTTTGAGGTATTTTTTGTATTGTTTGTGTTTTTCTTGATTTTTCGGCCATTTAGGGTCATTTACGTAATTTTCGGCCATTTTTCGACACTTACGAAAAGAAGTAAAGTTTTGTTATTTTATTCGTCACGATATTCTAAGGTCATTGGAGCAAGTTAAAATATTTTTAAGGTGTTTTCTTTATTGGTTATGTGTTTTCCTTGATTTTTTTGTCATTTAGGGGCATTTACGTATTATTCGACCATTTTCGGGCAGTTACGAAAAGAAGGAAAGTTTTGTTCTGTTATTCCTCATGATATTCTAAGGTCATTGGTGAATGTCGAACTTATTTTGAGTTTTTTTTTGTATTGTTTATGTGTATTTCTTGATTTTTCGGCCATTTTAGGGCATTTACGTTATATTTGGCTATATTCGGGCAGTTACGAAAAGAAGTAAAGTTTTGTTATGTTATTCATTATGATATTCTTAGGTCATTGGTGCAAGTAGAAATTTTTTTGAGGCATTTTTTGTATCGTTTATGTATGTTTCTTGATTTTTCAACCATTTTGGGGGTATTTACGTAATATTCAGCCAATTTCGGGCGTTTAAGAAAAGAAGTAAAGTTTTGTTCTCTTATTCGTCATGTTATTCTAAAGTCATTGGTGCAAGTCAAAAATTTTTTGAGGCGTTTTTTGTATTGTTTATGTGTGTTTCTTGATTTTTAAGTCATTTTGGGGCATTTATGGAATATTCAGCCATTTTCAGGCGTTTAAGAAAAGAAGTAAAGTTTTTATCTGTTATTCGTCATGTTATTCTAAGGTCATTGGTGCAAGTCAAAAAATTTTTGAGGCGTTTTTTGTATTGTTTATGTGTGTTTCTTGATTTTTAAGTCATTTTGGGGCATTTACATAATATTCAGCCATTTTCATGTAGTTGCTATCACTCCTCGAGAGTACACCGTGGCTGGCACTTGAGAACCATTGTTGTCCCCAAGCGAACCCTTGGCCTGGCTTACTTACTCAGCGGAAGACTCTAAGCATTATTACAATGATCAAATGCACTTACTCAATTGTTTAGTAAAATAACTTAGAATGTTTAAAAGTCAACATTCAACTTGACCAAAATGGCAACTCAAGTCTTAACATATGAAATGATAATGTAAAGACAACTGAACTACTAACAATCTATGAATCCTCTAAAACAAGGAGGGATGTCGGGACAAGACCCCCGATCATCCTAACAATGAAATACTGAAAGCAAAGTAAAAGAAGTCCTCCGGAATGCAAAGAGGCTCACTAACTGACTCTGAGTGCTCAACTGGATCAACGAGGCGCTAGATGATGATCCTAGTTGTCACGACCCAAGCCTAGGGCCTAGACGTGACCGGCGAATGGGGAACCCGAAGGAACCCCAAACAAGCCTCATAGCGTATCATTACACATCCTTGGTCGTGGAAGCAATTAAATAACCATGAGCAATAAGCATAATCAAAGGGGGA
>JAJOOF010063512.1:0-20987 GCA_029582545.1 Solanum lignicaule | reverse complement strand
CGATGTTTGGCTTAGTTATTACTTCGCACCAATCGACACTAGCCTATTAGATAGTATCACACTAAATCTATGTTGATAATTCTTTTCTTGTTGATTACCTCCTTGGTCCGGCAAGTAGCAACAAGGCGAGTTCTAACGCGTGCACTCGTTAAAAAGACTTCTAAACGAAAGAATTATCAATGCATGCAAGACACTATTCAAGAATTGCTTAGTTATTATTCATACTTTGTTAATCGCTTATGGTTCCCACAACCCTAGTTATGAAAGTTAGCTACTCATTATCTCAAAAAACACAATCAAAATTCATTAAAATAAATATGCTTGTGTTAATCATAAAAAGTTAAGAACAATAGCTAAACTATCTTTTATTAAGCACGAATACAAATAAATAATAAAGGAGAATAAAGAATAAACCACAATTCTCCGGCCTCTACGGCGGCTCTTCCAAAGTTCCTAAGCTAGAAGAAAATTTATATTGTGTTTTGTATCTTGGTTCTTGGCTTCCGTCCTCTTAAGAATAATTTTTCATCCCCTATTTATAGATAGAGAAACCCTAAATAAAATAATTGAGTTCAAGATAAATTAGGAAAACAAAACTCAATTAAATTGGGTTTTCCACTGTACGCATATTTCTGGAATTTCACGTTGCTCGCCGCCTTTCATTCTAATATGAGCCATCCAGCTGCTGACACGTGGCAGCAGTAGTACCCAATTTCAATTTGCAAATTGTTCGCAACCTTTTTCCTCATATATACAAATATATTATTTTATTAAATTTAATCCATTAAGCTGCTTGCTTGATTTCCTTCTTGAACCTTCCATCTTTAATTCGTTTTAGCTTCAAACTTCTCCAATTTTCCATCAATTTAATCCTACAAATAAAATACCCAATTTAGCATAATCCATCAAATTAATGCTCAAAAAGGACAAATATAAATAATAAATGTGAGGAAATAATGATTAAAAATATGTATTTTTAGCCTCACATCAAATACACATGCAAAGCACGTGTCTAGATACTAGTATTACTAAAAGTGGGAAGCTCCAAATTTTAAAGTTGAAATACCATTTTACCCCTATACTAATATTTTTTTTGAAAAATCATATATTATTAGGTATTTTATATTATATAATATGGGATGCTAGAAATCTACTTTTTTTTAATGAAATAGTAAAATGCCCGAAGAATTTGAAAAGTTAGTTTTTCATAAAAAACATAATAAAAATTGCATTCCTATTAAAACTAGCAATCATTATTATTGAAATATAAAGAATGTGAAGAGTTAACATAAATATAAAGAATGTGAAGAGTTAACAAAGAATAAAGCCATAATAAAAGACCATAATCATCTATATAATCAAATGTATACGGATCATTTTGATAAGAAAGAAAGTAGAGAAAAAACCATGAATTTTGTAAATTAAAGTTGGAGGAGTGAATTTTGTTCTCATTTTATTCTTCTTAGAGAAATGTGATTCATATATACATATTGCCAATTTTTTGATTTTTTTTAGCTAACTAATTCTTATTTGTTTCTCTATATTTCAGATTTAAATTTGCAAATAGTGTATTCTTCACTTCTCAATCACAACAGCAGGTACTCATTTTCTGACAATTATTATTTGCCAATTTTTTGAATTTTTTTTCTAACTTATTTTAATTTTTTCTTTACATTTCGTATTTAAATTTCCAATTGTGTATTCTTCATCTCTCAATCACAACATTAGGTACTCATTTTCTAACAATTATTATTTTACAAAAATATAATATGATATGTAGAAAATGTAACATATGTCTAAGATTAAGATTTATGAAAAGTATAAAAGATATAAACGTTAGATACACACATGATTATTAGTTCTTTAAGCTTTTTTTACTTTATTGGGAATATTTACACATGGTGATATATTTTGTTATAGTTTATACATTATGATTATGTTTAAAAAGGTTTACTAAAATTATTTTGTCAAATTCACATGTATTATAATTTATAATGTTGTATGTACACCTATGATTTATATATATAATATAGAATAAAACAAATGATGCATGTATGTATAACTATGATTTATATATAGTTAATTAATTATCTCTATCACAAGAATTTTTATTTTTTTTACACGTGTTGAGCCATGAAATTGAAAATAATATACTAGAGTATGAGACTCTATAAAAAGAGAATGTATTTTACTTTTAAAAATTTTATTTGTCATTATTTACATGTTTATTAATATTATTTGCATTATTTTAAAGTAAATAGTTGAATTACTATTTTATCTTTTTTATATAAAAAAATCATTTATATATTATACATTGATTTAATGATATTGCACAAAAATGTATAAATACTGATAATTATGATTTTAGCCTATGGTCTCTTCATTTTCTTGCAGTTGGTTTGATCCGTTAAAAGTTAAAAAATGATTCATCCCTCTTTTATTTGAGAGGAAAAAGATGAAGACAAAGGGGTCACAATAATTTTGTAGGAAATATAGGTCATAATAATTAAATAGGATACTAATGGATCTTTTTTATATTTATCTAATATTTTTTTAATAATTGATACTTTTCATCTTCCCTTACCTAAAGTCCCTCATAGAAGAACAATTGAATGTGCAAATCCTATTTGATCTTTTTAATTGAGCACGGCAATTCGCTTTGATTAAGAACCTATTTTATCATATATCTATAGGCCGACAAGGTGCAGAAAAAAGAAATATCATTGATCTTTTTAGAATTGTTAGAAGCAGTACCATTATTGTTGCATTTGGATTGAAGCCATCTTCATATGTGAGAATATTGCTAGATAGAGATTGAATGTTTAAAAGGAAACTCGTTAATTTTGATCAATTTGTTATAGATTAGCATGAAATAAAGATACATCTACATTTGTTTACATAATGATAGTTTTTATACATTAGTTCGTATTATAATTGATGTACGTAGATGAAGATGTTCGGAAATGGCCAAGAAGATGCTCCAAAATCCAAAAAATGATGTGCATTGCATGGGAGTCACTACTTGAGGAGGAAAACAGACTATAAAACCTCCCATGCCGACTAAAGTTGAAAGTGCGACAGAGAAAGGTGAGGATGAAGTTGAGGAGCCGAATGTTGATATAGAGAAAGTAGCTGAAGTGACACGAAAAGTTATCCTCATGCCTAGACCTCCACCTCCCTTCCCACAAAGGTTGGTGAAAAATACTAAAGAGGGGAAATATCGCATGCTTATAGCTATGTTGAAGTTTATTTCCATAAATGTTCCATTGATAAAAGAACTTGCACAAATATCAGGGTACACAAAGTTCATGAAAAACTTGGTGACTAAAAAGAAGGTAGTCAGTTTTGAAAGTGAAGAAATGTTGTAGCATTGTAGTGCAATTGCTACTAGGTCACTTGTGTAGAAGAAGGAGGATCCTGGAGCGTTCACCATTCCATATACTATTGGTATATTACACTTTGTGAATGTCCTGTTTTACTTGGGTACTAACATTAACTTGATACCACTGTCAATCTATAAAAAGTTGGATTTAGGAGCTCCCATGCCGACTGCAATGCGGTTACTTATGGCTGATAGAACTATAAAGAGACATATTGGAGTGCTCCAAGATGTTCTTTTGAGAGTAGATACATTTATATTTCTGGTGGACTTTGTGATACTGGATTACGATGTTGATTTTGAGGTACCCATCATCTAAGGAGATCATTTCTTGCTACTGGGCGTGCTTTGGTGGATATTGAGAGAGGGCACATGAAGTTTCAGTTGAACAATGAAGAGGTATTAATATATGTCGGTCTATAAAGCATTAAAGTGATCTTAACTCAATGTCACGATCCAAGGGTATCCCCTAGATGTAACATGGCGTACAAGACCCCGAGAGGCCTCGTACAAGCCACTTAGCCTTCATAAACAAGATAATAGAAATTCAAGAGAATTTAAATCATTTTCAACACAATAAAAGTTTGCATTTCAATAGCGGAAGTCTATTACACTTGTCGAAAGACTATCTACAACAATAGAATCTTGGTATACAACCCATACAACAATGTTCTAAGAACTAAAATAAAAGAACATATGGAAAATAGTGGCCAAATCCTCGAATACTATGAGGACTCACCAATCTTCAAGTCTTGCTTCTAATAAGAATCCTAGCCACATGGGATTAGAATCGAGATCGCTGGATCCTACATTTGGATAAGAAATGTAGGCAAAAGTATGCGTTTGTATAATACTTTACTAAACATGATAATTTGCATAAACATAACATAATATAATCGTAAGTATTAGACAACATAAGTCATAAAGGATAATCAATGCACATCATAAATCATCATAACATATGAGGAGTACTTCTTGAAGTAACCTCAACTCATCCTTAGTCAAGACTTGGGTCACCGCCTCTAGTCTTACTCATCATGGAAGGCAATTCAAGCAACAATCAAAGCTAATCATTCATCATAACATTTTTACATCTTATAGTTTACCATGTTAACTCACATTGAGCAATGTTGTAGACACCCTTGTTGAATTGGACGTGTCTTTAATTTACTTGAAGACAAACAAAATTTTAACTTGTGGGTGTTGTTGAGTCTGAAATTTTTACCCATTTGAGGCCTTTTAGTTCAACCAATAGCATCCTGAATGCCTATTTATGTCCTTATATAAAGATATTTTGATATTTTACAGCTATGAAGATTAAAGTACAAGGCAAGGATGAATCTATGCAAAAGAGGCCAAACATGTTGAAAATAGTGAAAACTCCCAGCTGAGGATTCCCTAAGACAGTTGGCGAATCGGCCTACACGACTAGACGTCGCCTAAAAAGACAGTGTTCGCTTCAAAAAATTTTCAAGGAAGGCTGGCAAAGAAAACTAAAAATGGTGATTCACCGCAGCAGTTGACTGAGGTAAAAATCGCATCGCCTAAAGTGAAAGAACGTTGGACCAACTAAAGGCTAAAATTAATAGATCTACTAGAAAAGGTCAGATCCAATCACAAAGTCAAAACATCAATTGATCCAGATCAAAAGCATACCTATTCCTTGATGCTGAATATGGCAGCTGAGAGTTGTAGAAGATCAGAAGGGGTACTGATGTAAGGCAGCAGGAGGAATTGAAGATGATACCCACTTTCCTTTTGCTATTTTTTCCACTTTCCTATTTCTTATTTGTAAATGCAATGAAGTGGCATCATTTGGTTGGCCACATATACTTTCATTTTTAATAAAATTTAAGACCCAATGGGTCTTTTGAGAAAAAAAAGGTGCTCATCAATGATTCAATGAATATGAAAGGTTGACTCAATCGAGTTTGCCAACTGAGGTTCGAACACCTGAAGCTTGAAGTAAAAAAGGGGAGAGATGAACAAAAAATTGCCAATCCACTGATCAAGTAGGTGAGTCCGACTAAAGTCACCGACCAGTCCGCGTATGGAATTTCAAACTAATTTTTGGGAAAATTATAAATAGTCTAAAGGAGAGATAAAATGTATCTTTTTAATCTTGGAAAACACAAATTTCCCTATCTTTAAAGAAACTTTACCTTTTTCATATCTTCTTAGTTTTGAGGTTTTGAACAATTGAGGTTTCAATTCAAAGTGGGTGTTGAAGATTATTGTTGATTATCAACACTTTGATGGTTGAAAGCTTAATTGGTATAATTTCTGTCACTTTTATGATGCTTGGCTAAAACCCTAATTTTAGGGGTGTGATTATGGAGTTGGGTGTTAACTAATTTAGTGGGTCTAGTGTCTTGCTCTATTTTCTTCTATTTATTCATAGATTTGATCTATTTAGTATGGGTTCAATTTATGGACTAAGGTTACAAACTTAGTCCTAGCTTAGATCTTTGATTGATGCTTGAAAGAGATTAATTAAAGTGGGTACATAAATTAATACTTGAAAATTGGATTTGATTGTTGTAGTTTGCTCGAAAGAGAAAGTATAGTTTCGTTTCTAATTGCCAAATATGCTTGAAAGAGAGATTTACTAAGGTATTGGGTTGATTTGTATCTTCATGTAGATAAGACTCAAAGTAGATTCTTTGATATGTCGGACGCATTGAAATCGAAAGACGATTTGTGTCGTTTATGACTACCCATTTTATCCATGATTGTCTAGCATTATTAAGCAAGCACTTCTACACACCTATTTAATGTTGACAATGACTCTCACACCCCTAGATCGTCTTTAACTTGTTTAAATCTTATTTTAGTTGAATCTTCATAATTGATTTCAAACTCTTATTTAAAATTTGATGGAATCATCCACCCATTTATCCTAATTGCTATAACGAAATAGTTTGCATCTTAATTTCCTTATTTAATTCTTTGATTTAGATCACTCTCTATGAGATTCGACCCCGACTCAATTGTTGGTATTCATATTGTTAGTGATTTCTTACTCATTTATTTGTTTTGTGAGTAATTTGAGAATTATCCACAACTTAAGGTTCAAGAGAAGAATTATCCGACTTGTGATTTAGAGTTGGAAGAGGTGGTCTTTTCCTTGAAGATTTGGAGGCACTATTTTTATGGTATTCATGTTGATGTGTTCACTGATCATGAGAGTCTTCAATATGAGTTAAAACGGACTTAAATATTCGCCAGAGGATATGGTCAAGGATTATGACATGAGTGTCCTTTATCATTCAGGTAAGGCAAATATTGTGACCAACGCTCTTAGTAGATTGTCCATGAATAGTGTTGCTCATATTTAGGATGATAAAAATAGTTTGTTTCTGATGTTCACACACTTTCTCTCTGGGGAGTTCAATTGGTTTATTTAGAGGATGGTGGAGTTATTGTTCAGAATGGGTTAAAATTATCTCTTGTGATGGATGCTAAGTCAAAGCAAGGTGCTGATCCACTTGTGGTTCAATTGAATAAAGTGGTTCTTAAAAAAGCTATTGAGGTTTTCTCACAAGAGGGAGATGGTATGCTTCGTTATTAGGGTCGGATATGTGTTCCAAATATTCATGGGTTGAGGCAACATATACTTTCATAAGCTCAGAGTTCTCGCTATTCTATTCACCTAGGAGCCACTAAGATGTAACATGATCTACGAGAATTCTATTGGAGGAGTGAGATGAAGAAGGATATTGTGAAATTTGTGGCTAAGTATCCAAATTGCCAACAATATAATGTTGAGCATCAATAAACAGGTGGTATGAATCAGGATATCATTATTCCTAATTGGAAGTGGGAAGATTTGGATATGGACTTCATCATAGGTTTGTGTCGCACACGCTTCCAACATTACTTTATTTGGATGGTTATAGACCGAATGACTAAATTAACACATTTCCGTACAGCTAATACTTCCTATTTAGCTGGGAATTATGCTAGACTTTACATTCATTGGTTGGTGAAATTGCATGGGGTTCCATTATCCATTATTTCAAATAGGGTACTCAATTCACCTTTCAATGTTGGAGATCATTTCAGTAAGATCTTGGTACTCAGATTAAGCTTAGCATAGCTTTTCATCCACACATAGATGGTTAGGCTGAACACACTATTCACACTTTGGAGGATATGTTGAGAACTTGTGTGATTAATTTTAAAGGTAATTCGGATGATAATTTGACTTTGATTGAGTTTGCCTATAATAACATTTATCACTATAGTATCCGGATGGCTCCATTTGAAGAGCTCCATGGTAGGAGTTGTAGACCTCCTATTAGTTGGTTTGAAGTTGGCGAGGTAGATTTGATAGGGCCTGAGTTATTTCATGAGGACATGGAGAAAGTTCAACTTATTAGATATAGGTTGAACGACCTAGAGTAGAAAAAAATCTTATGCAGGTGTGAGGAAAAGAAAACTTGAATTTGTTGTGTAGATGATTAGTTTTCTCTAAATATTTCACCCATGAAGGGGTTGATGAGGTTTGGTAAGAAAGGGAAGTTCAGTCCCTGTTATGTAGGCCCACATCATATAGTGCAGTGTTTGGGTAATGTGGCTTATGGGTTGGATTTTTCTTCAGAATTAGCATTAGTGCATCCATTATTTCATGTGTCCTTGTTGATGAAATGCATCGATGATTGATAACTCTTAAACTACTCTCTAAAATTAATCCAAAGAGTTAGTGGTCATAGTTAATAAAAATACTTAACTAGGAGTCGGAGTCGAATACCGTAGAGTATGATATAGCGCATATAAATCTATCAAGAAATTTGGAATGTAAATTAATTAATTTGTAGCAATAAGAACATTTGGGTGGATGATTCCACCAAATTTATGAAAAGGGTTTTTTTATCAATAGTCACAATTAAAAAAAGATTTTAGAAATTCAAATAACAAACAAGTATTCTAGGGGTGCGGGGACTGGAAATCGATATCACATAGGGGTAATTGTGTTACTCTATAATTCATGGATAGGTTGGTACATCTTTAATGACACTAATCTTCTTTCCAACTCACAGTCATTCAAAGAATCTCCTTTTGGTCTCATCTATGTGCATAACTAAAAAACTTAAAACCATACACTATTCTCTCTTTCGATGCAAAAATAGAAAAAATAGAGCTGACCCATAATCTCTATTTTCAAGAAAATTACAAACATCAAACCTAAATTGCAAGTATCAAACTTATTATCCACTCCAATCAATCTCTTTCGAGCATCAATCAGATATCGAAAACAGGAATTAAGTTTGGAACCTTAACCCATAATTTACCCCATGCTAATTAGCCTTAATCCATGGATGAACATGAAGAAAACATAGTATAACACAATACCTACTACATTAAATCAACACCCAACCCCATAATTTCACCGCTAGACTTTGGGGTTTTAGCCACCCATCACCAAGTGTAAAGAAATTTTACCATGCCTGAAAGCAGTCATGGGTAACAAGAAATTAAGCAATTATAAGCAATACCCACTTTTATCAATTTTAAGAGGAAAGTTGAAAACCCCCAAAACTAAAAGTATTTTATACAAGGTAAAGTGTTTCTCTCTCTAAAATATTAAGAACTCTCTAATATTTTTCGGACCCCCAAATCTCTCTCCTTTTGGGCTATTTATACTCTCCCAAAATTTGGCTCAAAACTCAATGTGTGACCCATTCGGTGATGTTACTCAAGCTCGCCAAGCACATTCAACGAATTGCCAATTGATCCTTAGCTCACTTTTCAATTTCTTTAGGCTTCAGATGTTTGAACCTCAATCGGTGAGCTTATTGTAGTCTACCTTTCACATTCGGTGGATCCCAAAGTACCATCTCCTTGTAAGCCTTCAATTTTTTCTCCAAGTATTGTCACCTTTGTCGATGGTCATCTTGTTGAACTTTTGCATTCAGCGAGTCATCGATCCTCTTTGAGTTCACCAATCGGACACAGTTAATTCAATTGTTGTGCACAGTCAATCACGGCGAAGTCATGCCACTGGGTTATCCGCCTTTCTTGTTAGGGGATCAACAATGTAGAGGTTACAAGTTTTTCATGTTTTTTTACCATTCCTTTAATCATTTGTAATTTCCTTGCCCCTTAGCCTTCATAGCTACAAATCATCAAAATATCATTAGAATAGGACATAATTAGGAATTGAGGACACTAATTGTAAAGTTAAATAGGCAACAAATGAGTGTAAATCTACCCCTCATCAGTGATCTAACCACGAATGCTTAGACAGTTCAGTGTGAAAAAGAAACTCTCTTACAAAGAGGTCCCAGTTGAGATTCTTGACGGTCAGGTTCCTAAGTTTAGGAATAAGGAAGTCTCTTCTTTTTTGAAAGTCCTTTAGATGAATCAATTAGTTTAGGGTGCTACTTGTGGAAGCCGAAACTGATATGATGTCAAAGTTGTAGCTTAGTATCAGCGTAAGGTAACCATTCATCCTTAGTACTCTTTCAAATTCATGTTATTCATCATTTTCATGTCTCATTGTGTTTTCATGTTCATAAAATCATATTAAACTACATGTTTTAGCTTAGAGTCAGTTACTCCTTCAGCTTTCAGGGTTTAGCTTCCAATGTTAGGTATTAAAATGGGATTTACCGGCCATTAAAAATGATATTAGCAGCAATAGTAAAGGCTGTTGTACCCTTTAGCAACCAATGGAGTTTGGTCGTGGTATCAGGGGTCGACAAAGGATATTGAGGCCTTTCAGACGAGCGCTGGTAAATCTAAGATCTATTTCCAATAAAACAAATGAGTTTTAGCGGCAATTGGTTGCGGCAATTAAGAGAGATGGTAAATCCAATCCAAATTAGCTAGTTGTATTCATCTAGTGTCAATTTTTATAGCTGGTTGATGTACCGTGATTTTACGGTATTTTTGATGCATTTCACTTAGATGTTGTGTGTGTCTAGGGCCATATTGTATTAAAAATAATGTGTTTTATATCATGTTTGCAAGAAATAAGCCTTGAATGCAATTGATGGAGATGAAAGCTGAAATTTTGTAGAATGAGCAACCCATGGACCGTAGGTCCTTTGACGGTCCATCGTTGGGCAGGCGTAGGTGGAGCAATAGGGAATTCTGACTATGTGTGGAACTACGAAGTGAGTGACGTACCATAGGTCGACCCACGGGTCATCCTGCACATCTGTCGTATGGGTTCAGACAGTTGAAGTTCCAGTACCTGATGAAAAATCCTAAGTGTGGAGCCACGAAATAGGACTCACGGACCGTAGGTTGACCCACGGTCGATCCTACACATCTGTCATTGATGTTCTTAGAGTGAAGGTTCCAATACCTGCTGAAAAGTTGCTAAGTGTTGAACCACGGAGGGTGACCTACGGACTGTAAGTCGACCCACAGTCCATAGGTTGTATCGTCGACACAAATCGCGTCCATACTACTTATTTCCTTTTTTTGTTTCCTTTTTGTTTAGGACATGTTTTTCTATAAATAGGGTATGTAAACCTTGTTTTTGGGGTTAGACATTATTCTTTACTTTTAGTTCTTGGTATTTTGTGAAATTAACTTGCAACTTTAGCAATTTGATTTCCGTATTTCATTTTACAAGATTTTGAATTTGAAATTCAATTGGAGATTTTAGGTTTCTTCTTCTCTAATAGTAAGTTCATGAATTCTCTTTATCAAAACATGAATTGTGTTCTATCAAGCATGAGTTGCTAAATCCACAACTAGGGTTGTGGGAACTATGAGCAATTAACAACGAATGAATAATATTTAAGTAGTTCTTGAATAGTGTTGATGCATGTATTGGTAGTTCTTTTGCTTAGAAGTCTTTTTAACGAGTGCACACGTTAAACTCGCCTTGTTGCTACTTGCTGGACCAAGGAGGTAGTTAATGAGAAAATAATTAACAACAAAGATTTAGTAGATGCTATCTAATAGTCTAATATTAATTGGTGCGAGGGTGAAAACTATGCCATACATTGATGTGATATCTAATCTGAGGTAAAGGTAAGGGTTAGTAAAATATACACTCGTAACCGGACCAAGGTGCATAGTGATATTCCCTATTTGGAGGACCAATCACTTAGGGATACCCATCTTATCAAATTTGCATGTAAAACACTAAGAAAGGATTACTGATGTTTGCGTAATCAACGACACAACTTCCGATGCAAGTGTCTACAATCGTGCAATAGTATATTAACCCAACCAAGGGTTGGGGTCGAGTCCCAAGGGAGTGGTTTTGAGAATTAATAGAAAAATAAAACTTGTTATAACTAGTCGTAGCTAAAGACATTAACGATTAAAAAAACATTATAAATTAAAGAGGGATACAAAAGTGTCAATTAACAATGGAGGTTTTGTCACTAGTGAGTAAAAATGGCAAAATTAACAAAGTAATCTAAGTAATTAGAAGGGATTCTTGGGATGTGACCAAAATATGGGTTAATTTAAATTATTGGGTTACATGCTTTCGATAGAAAATTTATAGAGTAATAGTGACTAGGCTAAGCTATATGTGGGAATAAATTCTCTCTCGAGCAACTTACCCTGATTCAAATGGGTTCCTCTCGAACACCGACTTGCCACATGAAGACCAGCCTATGCGTTACCCCACTCACACTCTCGAGCTGAACCTCATGTTGACCCATTCCTTAGTCCATCAATCTAGTAGTCTTGGTTTCGCGACCTCTCTCTTGAGCAAGCTGAAAACACATAAATAAACTTTTATTTGCAACTACAAATTTGTTAAAATCAACCACAACTACTAGATGAAATAACCATTAAACTACATCTAATCTATCAGCAAGCAAGACGCAACAACAATCTTAACCCATATTCGCTAAATCACACCCCAAGAATTAGGGTTTTTAGCCACACATTAAGAGATAGAAATTTATACCTAAATGAGCTTGTATTCAAATGGGTATGAAGATTTGAGTCTTGTTACAGGCCAAGAATGAAGAATCCAAGAGACCCAAGTCTAAATCCTTGGAGATGAAACCCTCTTCTTCTTCAAGTTTCAAAACCCTCTCAAACTCAGAGCAAAAATAAAAAGTACTAAAATAATATTAAGTGTTTCACACTAAAAATATGATACTAAGTTAAATTCTCAACGAGTATTTATAGTTTTCAAAGATCTGTGTTGAAGCGGATCATTCAACGACATTAGTCGAAATCGCCGATCAACTCGGCGATTTGCCATTTGATGTAGTTCATCGTCGTCTTGCACCATCCTTCAACATCATCGTGCTCTGGGTCATTGGGTGACATAGTACTGCCTCGTGGAACATGTCGGCGATGCACCGACTGCTCTCTTTTTCCGCCGACTTTATCCTTTCCTTCAGGACTTAGCACACTGGAACAAAAGGCGAAGTGAGACCCTTCGGCGAACCTCAAGCCTTAATTTTCTTCGTTCTTTTCAGCCTCTTCGCTCAATTTTGCGAAGTAGTGTCCATGCTTTCCTTAAAACTTAAAATACCTGAAACTTACGTGTTTTCATAAGATATTGAGATAATATAAGCATTTGGGGACTCAATTTCTATTAAAATAAACCCCTAAATGAGTCCAATTTGTGGAATCAACAACACCCCCAACTTAAAATTTTGCTTGTCCTCAAGAAAACTCAAGTTCAACTGTTCAAAAAGGGTGTCTCGAACAGTGCTACACAATATTCAATCTTGAATACACACAAAAAGACTCAATTTATTTATGCACACATTAAATGTGCATTCAAAGATTCTAGTTGTGACTCACCAATATAAAAGAACCTCATGCTCACAATACTTGCTTCAAATGCAAGTTCAAGCTCAACTAAAGTGTTTGATGCACTACAACATTTTAGGCCTACGGCCACCCCGGTAAAGTGTAGCCTAAACTAGCAAAAAGTGTGGCCTTTGATAAAAGGCCACACTTTTTGACTTTAGGCAACACTTTTTAGGGGGTGGCCTAAAGAAGCGTAACCTTTGACATTATACAACACTTTTGAAGGGTCGCCAAAGTAGCAACACTTAAAAAACGTGGCCAAAGAGGTATAAAGGCCACGCTTTGGAGTATTTCATTAGCAACGCTTTTATCTGATTATACTACACTTAAAAGTGTGACCTTTTCGTTGTTATTGGTTACACTTTAAAAGTGTAGCCTTTTATATCTCACCTACAACAACACTTATAAAGTGTAACTTTTCTTATGTACAAGATAAAATTTGGAAACAATAAGCCACACTTTTGAAGTGTTGCAATGCTGTGTAGAATTTTTGTAGCCACAAATTTTCATTTTTAAGAATAATAATTTTAGTTTGCATATAATCAATAATCACAATTATATATATATATGTAAGTGATATAAAGCACAAAATTAGCTTATAAATAATTCGAAAGTATATATTTCAAATTAAATAAACTTCAAGAAACATGTCCCATACATATAGAAAGTAATTGCTTAAGGATCTCTACTAGCAATACATTCCACAAAACCAAATGTATTCATACAACATTTACGATAATAGTACAAAAACTCTTTATCGTTCACTACAATGGATCAAGTTTACTTTTGTCCTCTATTCATCA
Organism: Solanum lignicaule; assembly: GCA_029582545.1. NCBI lineage: Eukaryota > Viridiplantae > Streptophyta > Magnoliopsida > Solanales > Solanaceae > Solanum > Solanum lignicaule. The sequence continues at coordinate 7,055 of JAJOOF010063512.1, read as the reverse complement.
AATTCAATCAGCGGCATTTTCCTGCACATTCAAAATTAAATTATAAGTTAGAGAATCATGTATTTCATATGCTCACTATATTGTTCAATTCCCAACCCCTTCACAGTTAAATGATCCCCCAAACATGTACAAAAACTATAAAATCTGGGAGAAAACAATAGGGCATGTATTCCAAGACTGTCACAGTAGGCAAATATGAATGATAAAATAAATCTGGGAGAAAACAGTAGGCAATTACAGTTAAATGATCCCAAACATGTACAAAACATACCCAATATTAATGATAAAATCTGGAAGAAAACAATAGGCAAACATACAAATGCATAAAAAACATGTAATAAGTTCATCACAAACATGGGAATTTCTTCACTGCCGTATTCCAGTGGTGCAAAATGCAGCAAGATATTGCTACCTTCTTGCTATGGCTGGCTTGTCAACCTAGTAGCATGTAATTCACCTTTTAGAAAGTGTGTTTCATTGTCTTGAGACTAAGTGACTTTCAATACTAAATTAATGTTGATATACGCATGTTGATCAAATACTCTTACAAGTATCTGAATGTTTTCTCATTAAGCATCATATTATGAGGACAACTATGTCAAACAGGGATGCAGACAACTGAAATTTGCACTAACAACCAGGCTGAAAGTCAGGCAGCTTTATGTGGACTGCTGTGGTGTGTTCAACATGGATACAGGAAGGTGATATTGGAGGTCGACTCAGAACTATTAACCAAATGGCTCAACAACAATGCCAAAACTCCATGGAAGATTCAGCACACTATCAACGAACTCAGGAACACTGCTGGACAGCTGGAATTCTTTAGGTATACACAATCCTATTCTAACAAGAATTATTATATCACTACAGATGACAACTATGTCAAACCAGGAGCCCAGATCCTTCCCCCAACAAGAATCATTCCACAGCCATACAAGGAAAAAAAGGAAAACCAATAACGGAAGGCATGAAAGTAAATTAGAAAACAGAGATCCTCGTTCTTCTAGAGTGATGCAATATGCCTACCAATCTTATTCTCTTTATGTAATATACAGGACAAGTAAATTGTCTCAAGAAAGAAGGCAATCAAAACAAAAAAACCTCAAAAAAATAGGTGAAGAAAACACATTGGACAGCTTCCAGAAGAACATCAATCAAGTCAACAGGTGCAGAGATACACAAGCAACAAAATGACAACTACCTTGGATATCGATAACAATATGCACACTATTAACAGAGAATGCTAAATACAAAATACCTTTTGTAGAACCGGATTATGATCTGACCCTGATGAATGTGAAAGATTTGTGCCTCTTACAGCTTGTGCGCTACTGGCATCAACAGGTGAAGCAAGGTTAGATCCAACACACCCTGGTATATCTTGAAAATTCAATCCAGGGTTGTTTTGCAGCAATTGAGTGAATAAATGTCGCATTTCTTCTCTCAATTCTTCCTTTAGAGAAGTGATTTCATTGGCATGCTTTTGTTTTAGATTGTTAATTTCCTCATCTTTCTTCAAAGAACTTGTTGTCACTGATCTACCATAGCACCTAAGTCGACCAGGCTGCTCCTTTCCAAACACTGCCCTAAATGCATCATCAGCTGTTTCCCCAGAATTTTGGCGATTCTGAAGTTCAGCCTGTTGAATAAAATTGGCATCCATAGTGAATTGTAAGTACTATTTCATTTCTAGCTAAAATGAGTTTATGATTCATTTAATTAACTTTAATTGACATCCCTTCCGAGCAAACTGTCTAGCGTCTCAAGCATTTTAAAATAAAATTGTCACCCCTTCTCAACAAATCAATAGTCCTATGATAGGGATCAAGAACTAAAAACTCCAACAACTTTTCCTAGCAAGCAATTCAGCGACATCGACAAAGAATTGATATCTCCTCGCACTTGCAGAAGAAGAAGAAAAAGAAGAAGACATAGATGACGAATTTCAATGTAGTCAAACTTCCCACAATATATAAATTTTTAAGTCTGAATTAAATTTACTACTAATCCTCTTTAAAAAAAACTTACTATTGCAACTTGGGTATCAGCCTGGATTTCCTTTCCTGTCTTGGTACGAGTTGCAATAAACATTTCAGGCTTTGATGGTTCTTCGTTGTTGTCTTTGGCTGCACGCTACAGATTATATCAAAACAAATTAAAAAAAACATCAATATGTTCTAATAAAGTACAAAAAAATGAAATTCATATTTTTGAAGAAATGTCGGCTAAGTATTACCAATGCCACGCGTACTCTTGCAAAATTAATAGGTTCCATTCGATGCCTCCACTTTTGTTTTTTCCTGTTTTGAGAATTCATCTCGCATATGGCCTATTATTAAATAAAAAGAGATAATTGAATTGATAAATAAAAAAAAAAGAATAGATATGATGCAAAATATGTCGATGAGTAGAAATGCATTATTTTAGCCTTACTTGAACAGTTGGGTGCTTCCAATACTCGATCAGCTGGCGAAATTGATTATCTGGAATGCCATCAGGACGTTTTGCTAGCATATCCTCAAGGGTACTATTTTTATCAAAAAAATTCTCTTTAATTTTTTGCTTGTATCGCCTCCAAGCATCACGAAGACCAGTCATCACCCACTTCTTTCCTTCTACTGGAAGTAGAAATTTGGACTATGCAAAATAAAATATATTTAGCTTCAGTAAGTAAAAACAAACAATAAAATATGCAATCTCAAAAGTGATTGTTCTTACATTGATATATTCCCACATGCGCTTTTTAGTATTATTTGGCACCGCATGCCAACTAGTGTACATCAAGCTGATGAATCTAGGATTCCTTGCAATTGTTCCTATAAAGTTGCTTAATTCTGACACTATCTTATTAGTTGGTCCCACTGCTTGTCCTTTATCAAATGTCACCTCCTTTCTTTCTTCCAAATTTCTTGCGTGAATATCCTTACATGTTGTTTGTCCTCGAACTTTTTTTGGCTTCGATATTTCTAGATTGATGTAACAGACAGGAAATAAGAAATTTCTTTCATAACGAGTAATAAATCTTAGAAAGTTTAAGACATACCTTTTGTACTACAATCAATGTCAATTTCCTCTTCTACATCACATTCATCTCCACCAAGTTCTTCTTGATCCACAAGATCATCCAATCCTTTGTTGTGTTCATTAATAATAGGAGCATGCATAAATTCGACATCAGCTATTGTGTGGTTATCACATTTTGTTTCATCATCTATGTGTATCCCTTGATTTTTATGAAGTTGATCAAGACTATTAGTTGGTATGACCGACTTCCTCTTTACCTGCTTGCAATTTGGTAGATCATGAATATCATGTTCATTGTGTATCCGTTGGTTATCCAGAAACTGATCAATAGTGGTGGCTGGTCGGACCGACTTCCTCTTCACATGTTTGAAGTTAAGTAGATCCTCAATATCATGTTGTACCTCTCCATTACCTAGTGTTGTTCCAGTCACATGTACTGAAGCAACAACACCTTCCTTGAAAGACGTTTGGAACCTAGAGTTATTCGTAGGAAGTTTAATTCCTTTCTCTTGAATGGACTCTCCAGATTGAAATAACCTTTGTTTAGTTGGTCCTTTCCTTGCAATCATATGTGAGGTACTAAGCTCTTCCCTTGAAGACGATTGAATTACTGATTTGTGCCCAAGCAATTTACTCTTTCCTTGTTGTGGAATGAAATCCTCATAATTCTTTCTTTTATGTGGTATTGGTGCCTGATCTTTCTTAGCTCTATCATTGCATTCATTTGCAAGTTGTTCTCTCTTGATCTTGAATTTGTTGGCCAATTCAGCACTTGATCGGTATTGCATATCAAAATCCAAATTCTTCAATGGACTTTGAGCTTTGTTTGGATTCGAACCCTTTTTCTTTAGTATTGCTGATTGATTCATTCTTTCCCTGCAGTAATTTAACCTACAAAATAATAATTCATCAGATAATAAGAATAAAGTTTCCTTGGATTAAGGAGGTTCCTTATCAGTGGAAAGGAATGGTGGCTTTGCTACAGTCATACAAGCCGACTCTATACTATGATGTAGTGAACTGGAAACCACCTGAAATGGGTTGGATTAAGTGTAATACTGATGGAGCGAGCAAAGGAAATCCACGCCAAAGTTCAATTCTTATGGTTTCTGCATCAGAAACCACACTGGTCAGCTACTTTATGCAGAAGCGCAAATTATATGAGTGACTACCAACATGGATGTATAATCAATGGCCATCTGGAAGGCTTTACAATATTGTTTGAGCCAAGGATTCCAACAAGTGAGTCTGGAAACAGACTCTCTTACTTTGAAACAGATGTTGGTAAGAAACTGGAAAACTCTTTGGGAATTAGTGGAAAGAGTAGAAGACATTCAGGAGATTATGTCCCACATGGATGTTACAATCAAGCATATTTTTAGTAAAGTTAATCAGCTAGCAGATTACATTCTAATGTTGCGATAAAAAAAGTGGAAAAGCAACAATTCCAAAACCTTAATCAGCTACCAAGCATGCTTAGTTACATATTTGAAGCCACTGAGTTCCACAACAATATATACAGATCGGATATGAGCTATCTTGGGTATGAACAAGCTAATCTAAGTTATGAGAATCAACAAAAAGGGATACAAGCACCACAAAAACATAAGACCAAAAAAACCAGATTTGCAATATTAATGAGCGTCAAACTAAGAGACCATGAGAATGAAACGCGGGAGCAGGTCACCTCCTTTTCGTTTTCAACTAAGGAAAACCAGGGAATTAGAAATCAAACATCACCACAAGGTAGGAGGAAAGAAGAGTACTCACAAAGATCCTCACAGTTGGAGTACTGGGTTCGGTATCTTCCTAAACTCATACATCCAAATCGGGTAGTACACCTTCAAAGAAAATGGAAACTTCAGTTGGGAATTGAAAAACACGAAGGAGCAGAGAAGAGTGGTACAAACCTTTACAAGCCAACAGTAATTATGTGGTATAATTGAGAACGAGTAGTGGACTAACGATTAGCTTCTAGAAAGTGAAGGGAATACTATCTACAGAGGACTAACTTCACAAAGAGTACCAGCAATGCTGCAGAGTTCACTGTGCTGCCTCTAATGTCCACTACCTGATAATAATAGGAAAAAATAAGTATTTATATAACAATCACAATTCATATATACAGATCAGAAAGTAGTTTGATAATTGTACTAGGAATACTTCAGAGATTACTAACCTTTAGTCAGATAAGTTTGTGTCAATAAACAGTCAAATAAACAATAGTAAGCTAGAATTACGGTTATTCAATAATCGGCCGCATGAAAAAAGCAACAGAATACTTAAACATTGTAGCGATCTAATCTTCAATTCCACATATTAGATATCTTAATGAATTTGTACCAAAAAAAGCAATTAAATAACAAAATTAGTAAGTGAGCACTATATGGTCATCACAAAAATAAGGAAACTCATGGTGTGTCATATTCAAACTCTTCTTCAGACTCATCTTCAAGCTCATCTTCATACTCATTTTCAGACTCATCTTCATATTCATTTTCAGACTCATCTTCAAACTCATCAGCAGACTCATCTTCAAACTCCTCTTCCTCGACTTCAAGTTGTTGAGTAACAAATTCCTCCGAAGGCACATCAATAATTGTTTCTGGTACATCAGTTCTTGTTAAGAGAACTTCACCATTATCTTTTGGTATAGATAGTCCCATCAAATGTTCAGATGGCTCGTTTTCATAACTTTGTGGGAGATTAGATTCAACTTGATCACCCATGTTAAACAAGTCTCTCGGAACAGTCTTCATAACATAATGTTTATCTTGATCATATGGATCTTGCACATAGAAGCATTGGTGTACTTGAGATCCAAGCACAAACGGCTCTTCCTGAGAGCATCTCTTGTTAAAATAGACATAAGTAAGGCCATAGGTATCATTTTCAACCACATACCAATCGCACTTAAATAGAACAACCTTAAAATGACCGTAATAGTCTAACTCAACAATATCAACTATTCTACCATAATAAGTCAAATCTGCAGCAATCAGATTTTTATCCTTTGAGCTTGCAAAGCTTGTAGTTGAGGCAACTAGTGTAACACCACTATTTTGTGTTTTACGCCTTGCATCGCGCTGCCTAACATGGAATCTATATCCATTGATGAGATACCCAGAATATCTTTTTGCAACAGAATCTGGTCCTCTCGACAATTGTTTTATCAAATAAGGCACATCCTCTTGCAAAGCACGAGTTTCAAACCATTGAGAGAAGTTTTGACAATGATTCTTGGCCTTTCTCCATTTAGATCTTCGTGGCTGATTATTAACCTCTTGCTCATGCTCTCTACACAACATGTACTTTTTTTTTGTTAAAACAATAAATAAAATAAGTTAAAAATTAATTATACAAAAATAATACTATATTCAAATTAAGGTACCTAATATATTCTTGAACCTCGTCACAATTTCCCAATAAGTATGCATGTACCTGACTTAGTGACTTGTTATCTAAAATGAATGGATCAGTTTTCTTTGCTCCTAAAGGAACTCCTCTGTTAGGAAACAAACTCACAATTTCTGCATCACTTGGTTCACATTCATTATTATTTCGAGCTCTTCTGTTAAATCTGGTACGCACACTCCCATGAAGATATTTGGAGAATAAATTCATACAATCTATTCCCACCCGTGTCTCTGCTATGCAACCTTCTGGATAACGTCTGTTGCGGATGTATGATTTGAATGTACCCATTTCTCTTTCAGTGGAATATATCCATCGATTTTGAACAGGACCTCCTAATCTCACTTCATTCGCCAAATGAATAGGCAAATGAATCATTATATCAAAAAATGAAGGAGGAAAAATTCGCTCCAACTGATTTATTGTTTCTATGATCTCTACTTCTAAGCAATCCAGTTCCTCCAATTTGATTTCTTTTTGACACAAACGACGGAAGAAGGAACTAAGACGAATCAAAGAAATAGCCACATGATCAGGAAGAATGCTTTTAATTGGTATTGGAAGCAAGTAATGCAACATGAAATGAGCATCATGGGTTTTATAATTAGACAATTTTC
>JAJOOF010063510.1:0-13884 GCA_029582545.1 Solanum lignicaule | reverse complement strand
TCTTCTCTTTATTATTTGTTTGAATATTTATTTCTTGTTTATTATATTATCACTTAGTTTTGCATGCTTAACCAATTAATTAAAATAACTAAAGTGCTCCTTAATTGTTTAATATCATGTTATCACCTAGTTTTAAATGTTTAATTAATTAAATAAATAGATTGAAATAATCTTAATCGTTTAATGTTATCACCTAGCTTTGCATGCTTAATTAACTAAATAACCTATAAATGAAGTGACCTTATTTGATACTTGTAACCCCCACATAAATTGCATAAGACACGGCCGGGACCCACATTTGTGGACCTCGAGGGATGCCTAACACCTTCCCCCGAGGTAATTTGAACCCTTACCCTGATCTCTGGTTCGTTGACCTTAGTTAGAATTAACTAGGTTAGATAGGTGCCCTAACGCGCCTTAATTTGTTAGGTGGCGACTCTTCAATTGCTCCAAAATCCAAAAGAGTTGTTAGGTCGTGCATTCCGAAAGAAAAGTCCGTTTTGAGAAAAACGGGGCGCGACAGAATGGCGACTCTGCTGGGGATATTATGTTCTAACCATTATGTGTTTCATTTGATTTATTTGGGGTTTACTTTATCTGGTTATTTCATTATTTGTTTAGTTGATTACCATGTTTAGTTATTATTTGTTTCCTTATTTATTGTATATTTTCCATGTTCCACCCCTTTCCCTTTTTCCTTATATATTTATTTTCATGTTTCACCCTTTTCACTTTTCCCTTATTTGAGTATTTTCGTGTTTAATTCCATACCATTTTTCCTGATTTGCTTGATTATTCAATGTTTGTATATTTGTTTCTTTTTATGCATATATTTACTTACTCGCTTATTTACCGCTTTTCATATTACTGTTTATGTGTTACCGTTTTTCATCTAAGTGCTAAATGTTACTGCTTTGATAACTGTCATTTTGCTCATATTTCCCCCAATTGGGATCCTCTTCCTCTTTTATTTCGTTACCGTGATGTTGTGCCTTTGCACCTCTCACAACTACTCCAATTCACTTCAAACACCCAATTATAGAGAGTCGGCATATGCGTGGACGGAATGGATAGTTTTACAACCGTGAAACCACGAGCCTTCTCGCATAGAATCCCTTTCAAGTCCGTGTCAAGCCAACTCTTAGAAAGTTTACTTCGGTCATACATGCTGCATAAGCCCTAGGTGGTTGACCCTTGGTGTCAATCCGCATGATTAGTAGCCACCTTATCGTCTAAAAGGCCCCAACACCGTTTAGAAAAATTGCATAATTATGTGTCAATGTGGTCATACTAATTAAATCAAGCCAAATTTTTGCCAACATGGAGTTTAGATTTTGTTTGTTGTTTGTTTGCAGAGTCATGTCCTATCCTCATTTTCCCAACACGCAAATGGTAGTCAAAGTGAATCCTACTTTGAAGGTCTGGTGGAAGGATATTGAAAGGAATCGAGAGTTGGAGGCAAACGAACTACTAGGTGGCCTTACTGCTTTAATCTCCGTCGAGTCAGACCGTCACTTGATCAATGCACTGTTGAAGTTTTGGGATTCTGAGAGGCTAGTGTTCAAATTTAGGGACTTTGAACTAACCCCGACAATTGAAGAGATTAGTGGGTTTCTTGGTCTCCCTTACAAAGATCGTGAAATGATTGTGCCACACAAGCCAACTCCAAGGTGCTTCCTGAAACAAATGGGCATGCGTCATAATCCGAGTTTGCTTTGTCTGAAAGAGGGATGGATTTCTTTAGAGTTTCTATACTCACGTTTTGGAGACGAAGAAGGCCATGAAAACTTCCATAGAGAATTTGCTTGCTCTCCTGCAAAGTGGGAAAGATACCGTCTTAATGCTTTCGCTGTCGCACTGTTGGGTTCATTAGTTTTTCCTAGAGAAGGAGAAAAAATACACATTAGCTTAAGTTATGTGGTCCGTATGATGGCTCGAGGCGGAAAGACTATAGTTCCCATGATACTGGCAGAAATTATAAGGGCACTGACCAAGTGTACCAAAGGCTAAAGGTATTTCGAGGGGTGTAATTTTCTATTGCAACTCTGGGCTGTTGAGCATTTCTACCAAAGGGCTAATTCGGTAGACATTGTTAGAGGGACTATGGGAAATAAAATCATCAATCATACCTTAAGGATGAAATATTTTGTTTCCCCTGTGGGAACGGAGGACTGGTTTGTGTACTTGAGAGGACGTTCAGCCATCAACATTCAATGGAAATACTATTGGTTGAAGCCCCGTCGTGTCATTATAAGAGGTAATGAGCTCTACTTTATCGAGCTTATTGGGTTAAATGGCGTTCAACCATACGCACCACTCCGAGTCCTCCGACAGTTTGGTCAAATCCAAATGATACCTCTGCGATCCCATATGGGCCAATATGGGTATGACTTTGGGCAAGAAATACCACAATGGGCACCATACTGCGAAGGTGGGAAAGAGTAGTAACTATTGATGTTCGAGAGCATAGACCCTTCTACACACCAGAGTACTATGTGTGGCTTTTGGAGGACGCAGAGCATGTGGATTTGAGCGAAGAAGGCCTTCCAGGTTTTGGTGATGAAAAGGAAAGAAGATGGGCTCGCAACCTCCTCAATCGCGACTATGAGATCACTCCAGAAATGAGGCAGCAGATTGTGCCTAACATTGGAGACCAGCATTGACCTTGTTTCTTTTTAGGATTTTATTTCCCCCATGTTATTCCTAGCCCTTTAGTTTATTTCTAGTTTTGCTTTAGTTTGATGTAATAAATTGAAATATTTCAATATATGAAGATTGTTTTTATTTCTCTAACTCTAAACTCCTATTGGCAAATAAGGCTCGAATTAATCATTATGCATCACTTATATGTCGTCGGGCTACCTTTGGCTCAACGAGGTCCCTTGCATCTAGGGCGCTTATTTCAAACAATGTGTTATTATTATTATTTGCTCTAATCCTCTAACACAGTTTTCTGTTGATTCTATTGTTTTTCCCATTCCTAAGGTTGATATGTTCTTCATTCTGGCACATACACGATCGAAAGGGACCCCCCCTTCTCCTCCTCCTCAAAGAACAGACAAGGGTAAAATGGTTGACAACAACAGCAACAACGAAAGAGTAGAAACTTCTGAGGGAGGACAACTTCCAAGTGACCTCGTCCTTAGGCTTGAGCGCAAGATTTTAGATTTGGAAGAAGAAGTAGCACATATGCGTGATTTGGCCAAGTTGTCTATTTCTCTCGGAACCTAGTTTGGCGAAAATATAGACAATCTTCCTCACTCTAACCAAACAACCATACCAAACAATCCTCCAACCAATGTATCCCGACCTGAACCCACTCATCCAAATATCTTTCCACCACTTCATGCCCAAAATACCCAAATCCCATTTTACCATTACCACCAACAAACTAAGCCAACCATTCCAGAACCAATTCCAATGTGAACCCTTCATATACTCTTGGAAATAACAACCTCAACCCCATATATGTGGAGACCGCTCTCGCGACCCATAACTATCATGAATTAGAGTCCTCCCAAAAGGACATTCTGATAAAAAACCTGACCGAAAGATTAGATAGCTTGGCCAACAGGGTGCAGCATGTGGAGGGAAGCAAGAGGTTGGGAGGACTGAGCTATGAGGATTTGTGTATGCACCCTGACGTGGAACTGCCTGAAGGATATAAGCTTCCAAAGTTTGAACTGTTTAATGGCATTGGAGATCCCAAAGCCCACCTGCGAATGTACTGTGACAAGCTTGTAGGAGTGGGGAGAGATGAGAGGATACTCATGAAGTTGTTTATGAGGAGTCTTACTGGAGATGCTCTATCTTGATATTTTGAACAAGACCCTCGGAAATGGGATGAGTGGGTAGACATGGCAACAGACTTCATGAACAGGTTTGGATTTAATGTAGAAAATGCACCTGATTGGTTCTACATCCAAAACCTAAAGAAAAAGCCCAGTGAATCTTTCAGGGATTATGCGATAAGATGGAGGTCTGAGGCGGCCAGGGCTAGACCTCCCATGGAAGAATCTCAGATGAAAGACTACTTCATCCGTGCCCAAGAACCACAATATTATGATAGAATGATGCTTATAGCTGAGAAGAGTTTCGCTGAAATTATCAAATTAGGCGAAAGAATCGAAGAAGGCATAAAAAATGGGACTATCATCAATCTGGAGGCCCTGCAAGCCACAAAGCTCTGCAATCCGGAGGAATGGCAGAAAATCGAAAGAAAACAGGCTCAGTCATGATGGCTCAGGGAACCAGAACCCCTTATAAATACCAATCAACAAACCCACCTCCATCTCCATATCCCCAAAATCCATATCCTTCAGCTCCACCACCTATATCTCCCAACCTCATGCCAGTATATTGCCAAAATGCCCCTCCTCAATATCAGCAAGCTTCATACCCTGTCTATAATGCCCAGCCAACATACTTCCAAACCCCACCACCTACTCAAACACCAAACTACCGCAACAGACCTCCATATGAAAGAAGACCTGCAAAGAACTATACCCCTCTGGCTGAGCCCAAAGCCCAGCTTTATGAGAGACTGAAAGAGGCTGGCTATGTCACCCCCGTTCCTACATTGCCTGTGGATGTCCGCACAAAATGGTATGACCCTAACAAGGTTTGTGCCTACCATTCTGAGATGAAAGGTCACACTATCGAAGTTTGCAGAGCCCTGAAAGATAAAGTTCAAATGCTGATTGATACTAAGGCCATCCAACTCAAGGATCCGACGCCAAATGTTGCAAATAACCCTCTACCTAACCATCAGGTCAACATGGTAGAAGTCGAGGATACCTCGGATTGGGAGAAATCCATTTGGGTACTTGAGCCAGAAGAAGCAATGACTGCTACCACCCAGACTCCAATGGTAGTGCAAAGGTGTGCTCCGTTTGAGGTTGAGGTTGCCCTGCCCAAGCCCCCATTCAGCGTCCTCAGAGCTCATCTTTCTCCCCAATTCGATACCCATGCTGTCCCATGGGATTATGGAAAGGGAAAGATGAAAGTGGAAAAAGCAGACACTGCAGCAGGAGTGACTAGATCCGGAAGAATTTACACTTCCGAAAGTTTGGTTCAGGGTAGCTCCAGCAAGTCCAAGGCACCAATTGTAGAACTTGAAGATCAAGGTATTTGGAAGAAGGTGCAAGCAAAAGAGTACTCTATTGTTGAGCAATTGAGTAAAACCCAGTCTCAAATATCAATCTTATCATTGCTGCAATCTTCCAAAACTCATCGAAACGCTCTATTGAAGGTCCTGGGTGAAGCCTATGTCCCATCTAGCATCACCCATGGAAAGGTGGCCCAAATGGTAGGGCAGGTTTTTGAGGCATACCGAATATCTTTTCACGAAGATGAGTTGCCAATTGAAGGAACAACCCACAACAAGGCTTTGTACATTTCAACTCAATATCAGGACAAGATTATCACCAAAGCTTTGGTCGATTCTGGTTCTGGTTTGAATATTTGCCCTCTGAGCACGTTGACAAGGTTGGGCGTGGATAGTGCAAAGATCCAAACTTGGAAGATGAACGTGAGAGCATTTGATGGCTCTTAGAGGGGTACTATTGGGGAAATAACCTTAGACATGCTAATTGGTCCTGCTACTTTCCCGATACCTTTCCAGGTTTTGGACATTCCGTCATCATACAACCTATTGCTGGGTTGTCCTTGGATTCATATGGCTGGAGCGGTTCCCTCTACTCTTCATCAATGCCTGAAGTTTGAATGGGACCATGAAGAAGTTATAGTTCATGGGGAAAGAGGTCATCCCGTATATGCTATAGAAGGAAGGGGTCATCTAGACGGTGAGAGGTACCATACAGTTGAGCTTGTTGGAAACATTGAAGTGCAACCATGGTTCAGTCAGAAGATCATAGATATGACGGCCTGGTTTGGTTTCAAACTCGGGAAAGGTTTGGGAGCTAATTTGCAAGGAATAGTTGAACCTATACAACCTGTTCGTCATTCAACCACTTTTGGCCTAGGATATAAATATACTACTGAGGAGTGGCTTGATTGGCAACCACCTAGAGATGGGTACTACTATCCATTGAGGAAACCGATACCACCGTTGCACCAATCATTCCGATCAGCGGCTTTCATGGGAGGTATCATTGATGAGCTTCTGGAAGACATGAAGGGTTTATCTCTGACCAAGGAGGAAGGAAAAGGTTGCAATGTCGTGATCAACGAGGAGGAGAAAGGGGACCCTAGAGGAAGCAGTGAAACAAAGATCAGCATCAGCATTTGGACCTCAACTCCATCCAGACCTCGTCGGGCATCTGGGTAGCTTTGGAAGAAGTTTCATATCAAATTTTTAAAAGTTTTCAATAAACAGTTTTTAAATTCCAGTTCTCTGTTATTGTTTTCAAATGCTAGTTTTATGAAAATCTTGAGTTTTAATAAATAAAGTTATTTTTCCCATCTATTTAATATCCTATATTTATTTGTGTGTTATTCTTTCTTCCAGCAAAATTTGTTATAAAAATGTTGAATCTGAGACTATGGCATATAATGAGATTGCACAGCTTAACGTTAATGACTTAGAGGAAGTCGAAGAAAGTGAGGTCCCTGAAGAGTTAATCAGAAAGGTTGAGGAATTTGAGGAAAAGCCCAACCCGAATCTAGTGGAAACAGAGGTGGTAAATCTGGGAAATTTAGAAGTGGCACAAGAGACCCGAGTAAGCATCCATATGACAGAAGATGACAAGAAAGAGTATTCAGAGTGTCTCATGGAGAATAAGGATATCTTTGCCTGTTCCTATGCAGACATGACAGGGTTAAGCACTTCAATCGTAGCTCATCGATTGCCCACTGATCCAGCATGTCCTTCTGTGAAGCAGAAGCTGAGAAAATACAAGCCTGAGTTAAGTTTGAAAATCAAGGAAGAAATATCAAAGCAATTAGATGCTGGAATCCTTCAAGTGACGGAGTACCTGACCTGGCTTGCAAATGTTGTTCCAGTGCCCAAGAAAGACGAAAAGGTTAGAGTTTGTGTGGATTATCGGGATCTCAATAAAGCCAGTCCCAAAGATAATTTTCCATTGCCCAACATACACATCTTGATTGATAACTGTGCTAAGCATGAAACACAATCGTTCGTGGATTGCTTTGCCGGATATCATCAAATTGAGATGCACAAGGACGATGCTGAGAAGACTGCATTCATCACACCGTGGGGCGTTTACAACTACAAGGTAATGCCTTTCAGATTAAAGAATGCTGGGGCTACATACATGAGAGCAATGACCACCTTGTTTCACGACATGATCCACAAGGAAATTGAAGTTTACGTGGATGATGTCATCATCAAATCAAAGAAGGGTTCAAATCATCTGGATGATCTTCGAAAGTTCTTTGCCAGACTACGCAAGTATAACTTGAAGTTGAATCCTGCAAAATGTGTCTTTGGGGTTCCTGCTGGAAAACTTCTGGGTTTCATTGTCAGCCGCCGGGGTATAGAATTGGATCCATCAAAAATCAAAGCCATTCGTGATTTACCGCCGCCGAAGAGTAAGAAGGAGGTAATGAGTTTCTTGGGACGACTCAATTACATCAGTCGTTTCATAGCCCAGTCTACTGTCATCTGTGAGCCTATCTTCAAGCTGTTGAAGAAGGATGCTGCGGTGAAATGGACAGACGAATGTCAACAAGCTTTTGAAAAAATCAAAGATTACTTGTCCAACCCACCTGTGTTGGTTCCACCAGAATCTGGTAGACCATTGTTGTTATACATATCAGTGTTGGATAATGCTTTCAGCTGCATTTTGGGGCAACATGATGAGACTGGAAAGAGGGAGCAGGCAATATATTACATGAGCAAGAAGTTTACATCATTTGAGGCTCGATATTCTCTATTGGAGCGTACTTGTTGTGCTTTAACTTGGGTCGCCCAGAAGCTGCGACACTACCTCTCCTCGCACACTACTTACCTGATTTCAAGGATGGATCCTCTGAAGTATATCTTTCAAAAGCCCATGCCTACAGGTAAACTGGCTAAATGGCAGATATTACTGAGTGAGTTTGACATAGTATATGTTACACAAAAGGCAGTAAAGGCACAGGCATTAGCAGATCATATGGCGGAGAACCCTGTAGATGATGATTACAGACCGTTGAAGACCTACTTTCCAGATGAAGAAGTAGCTTTTGTAGGGGAAGACATTTCTGAAGAATATGATGGATGGAGAATGTTCTTTGATGGAGCCAAGAATTTGAGCGGATCCGGCATCGGAGCTGTTCTGATCTCACCAACTGGGCAACATTATCCGGTATCAGCCAAACTCAGGTTCCTTTGCTCAAACAATATGGCTGAATATGAAGCTTGCATATTAGGGCTCCGACGCGCTATTGACTTGGATGTCCAGGAAATGCTGATAATAGGAGATTCAGACCTATTGATTCATCAGGTTCGAGGTGAATGGGCTACCAAGAATCGGAAGTTGTTACCATACTTGGAGTGCGTGCACAGGTTGTGCAAAAGGTTCATCAAGGCAGAATTCAAACATGTGCCAAGGATCCAAAATGAATTCGCAGATGCCTTAGCCACTTTGTCTTCCATGATTCAACATCCTGATCATAATTACATTGATCCTATTTACATCCACATATACGAGCAACCAGCATACTGTTTTCATGTTGAGGAAGAGCCTGATGGAAAGCCTTGGTACGATGACATTCGAGGATATTTGAAGAACGGTGAGTATACAGAGGATGCAACAAGTGTGGAAAAGCGTACAATTCGGAGGTTAGCTAATCAACTCTTTCTAAGTGGAGAAATCCTTTATAGGAGGACTCCCGATTTGGGGTTGCTAAGGTGCGTCGAAGCTGGAGAAGACAACAGGTTGATTGAAGAGACACATGCAGGAACATGTGGTCCTCACATGAATGGTTTTACATTAGCAAAGAAGATCTTGAGATCGGGATATTTCTGGCTAACTATGGAGACAGACTGTATACGCTATGTTCAAAAATGCCACCAATGTTAGACTCATGCAGATATGATTCGAGTTCCTCCCAACGAACTCCATGTTACTAATTCACCTTGGCCCTTTGCAGCTTGGGGCATGGACGTCATTGGTCCAATCGAGCCAGCGGCTTCCAACGGACATAGATTCATTCTGGTTGCAATTGACTACTTCACCAAATGGGTCGAAGCCACCTCTCACAAATCAGTGACAAAGAAGGTTGTGGATGATTTTGTCAAAAATAATATTATCTGTAGGTTCGGGATTCCTGAGTCGATCATCACTGATAACGGAACCAACCTAAATAGTGATTTGATGAGATCATTGTGTGAGAAGTTCAAGATCAATCATCGAAATTCTACAGCATACAGACCACAAATGAATGGAGCGGTCGAGGCTGCAAACAAGAACATCAAAAGAATTTTGCGCAAGATGATCGACAATCATAGACACTGGCATGAAAAGTTACCATTTGCATTGCTGGGATATCGTACTACCATCATAACTTCTACTGGGCTACGCCTTATTTTTTGGTAAATGGTAATGAAGCTGTGATACCTGCTGAAGTAGAGATACCGTCTCTAAGAATTATTCAGGAAGCGGAGTTGAGTGATGCTAAATGGATACAAGTTAGGGCGGAGAATCTGGCATTAATAGATGGAAGAAGAATTAACGCCATTTGTCATGGTCAACTCTATCAAAATAGAATGGCCAGAGCGTTCAACAAGAAGGTTAGACCCAGACACTTCTCACCTGGGCAATTGGTTTTGAAGCGGATTTTTCCAAATCAAGATGAAGCAAAGGGTAAATTCTCACCAAACTGGCAAGGTCCATACATAGTCTCTCGGGTATTGACAGGCGGAGCCCTCATACTTGCAGAAATGGATGGAGAAGTTTGGCCCAAACCTATCAACTCAGATGTTGTGAAGAGATATTACATCTAAGTTTGTTTCATGCTCTCTTACTCCTGAATTTGGAACTACGTCAGACCTGATTCCCGTTTAAGAGGGGATACGTAGGCGCTCCTATGGAGTTCGGTCATATCATAATAAAAATTTCATTTTCCCCTTTGACTGTGTAACTGGGGCAGAATTTTTGAGAAGGTCTCAAAAATTCCATCAAAAGGATATCTTCTTGCAAATCACAATACTGGGGCGAATTTTTGAGAGGAACTCAAAATTCCATCAAAAGCATGTCTTCTCACAAATCAGTAACTGGGGCAGAATTTTTGAGAGGGTCTCAAAAATTCCTTCAAACAAGCATTTATGTACAAATCAAGAATGGGTCAGAATTTTTGAGAAGATCTCAAAAATTCACAATAATCAAACTACAATCTTCAACAAAGATTAGATAACAGATTTGATACTGAGTCAGATGTTGTAAAGTCTCAAACTGTGCCATGGTCAAAAGATTCAACATTACTTTTTACAATTTAATATTTTCCAAAGCTTTTTCAAAAAAAAAAAAAACTCTCTCCTTCTATTTTACATTTCTCTTCAAAGCAAATGCCCAGAAAAGTCTGGATGGCGAGTCAAATAGAGCACACCGGTCAGAGCAGATCAACCTCCCCCATTTTTAAACTCACAATTTTTCTTTGAATACAGGAAAGACAGGTACAGATACAAAAGACAACTTCAACATTGCCTGACCGCTATTAAGCTCGACGAATTGCCAGTCAAATAGCATACTGTCATTCTGACAAAATGAAGGACCAAGTTAGTTTGAAGCCCGACAAATCTCTAATTATTGGTACATCTTTCCAATCAGACGAAAGGATCAGACTATTCCATATCAAGCCCGACAAATCAACATTCAACTGCACCCACTCCTTACAATAGGACGATGGGTCAAAGCTATAATAATCTAAACTCGAAGATTGTCAACAAACGACACTCGACCCTTCTAACAAGGCAAAGGTCCAAGATATTTTGAGTCCGAGATTGTTTTGTGCCCGATATTGCATGTGCCCGAGAATTACATCATTGCATGTGCCCGAGATTGCATTGAGCCCGAATTGCATGTGCCTGGTATTGCATTGTGCCCGAGATTGCATCGAGCTCGAATTGCATGTGCCCGAGAATTACATCATTTGCATGTGCCCGAGATTGCATTGTGCCCGAGATTGCATCTGCCCGAGAACTGCATTGTGCCCGATATTGCATGTGCCCGAAAATTGCATCGTGCCCGATATTGCATGTGCCCGAGAATTGCATTGTGCCCGATATTGCATGTGCCCGAAGATTGCATTGTTCCCGAGATCTGTATGTGCCCGAGAATTACATCATCTGCATCGTGCCCGAGATTGCATTGTGCCCGAGATTGCATTGAGCCCGAGATTGCATTGTGCCCGATATTGCATGTGCCCGATAATTACATCATTGCATGTGCCCGAGATTGCATTGAGCCCGAATTGCATGTGCCCGAGATTGCATTGTGCCCGAGATTGCATTGAGCCCAAGATTGCATTGTGCCCGATATTGCATCTGCCCGAGAATTATGTCATCACATGAGCCCGAATTGTATGTTCCCGAGATTGGATTGTGCTCAAGAATTGCATATGTCCGAATAAACTCAAAACAAGCTACAAGTGTCAACAAACGTCCGAATTACAGATACGCTTTCTTTACTCATTACTCATATTCCTAAGGCGTCATGGTCTAAAGGCATCATTTTCATGGCCTGCGGACATCATATCATGGCCTAAGGATTTACTTTCTGCTTATCATGATCCAAAGGTGTCATAGTCTAAAGGCATCATTTTTCATGGCCCGCAGACAACATTTTCATGACCTGAGGATATAATTTTTGCGTATCATGGCCCTAGACATCATAGCCTAAGACATCATTTTCATAGTCTTATGGCAAACATCATTGTCGATATGGGAAATTGCATCATGTTTACCTTTATCATTTATTCGATATAGCTGCTCTAATCACTTTATTTAGTAATATTATAAGCTACAGATTTGCAGAGACTAACATTTTGCAGGCGAGATCAATCTCCCTCTCGGTTACAATTATCGTGCTTACATCTATCACAACAAAGGCCCTATCAAACTCTTTGCTACTCGTATCATCGTTTCCATTTAACCCTTCGCTACTCATATTAGCGTTTTTTAATTGGATTCTGCACTTTTAAATCGAAAATCTCTCTGTCATGCCTTTCTCGCTACTCTAATCTTATCCATTCAAGCCAATATCGTTCCCGTTCGAATACCGTACCGCTTTTTTGATTCTTAGGAGTTTCGTCTGCTCCTAAGTCTAGAACTACACACGACCTGATTCTCGTATAACCAGAGATATGTAGGCGGCTTAATACCAAAGTCTCGGTCGTACCCCTTTTCAACCCTATATCATTTCAATTGATCCTACTGACATCTCTCGTCGGTCGGACAAAATCGGCTACTAAGTCAACGTTGGTTGCCCGACAATTCATCCTTCATTCCCAAGCAACCAAAGGCAGCTGTTGACAACCAATTTTGACCGACCTTTAACAATTTTGGAAATGCTATCCGATTAAATACGCTTTTTAAAATATATTTTGAGTTCTAAAATTTTAGTTGATTGTACATTTTAGTATGTGTGTTTTATAAAATTATCATAAATATTATTAAGATATTTAAATAAAATAAAATTATTAGTAAAACTCAAAGTAATTATTTTATTCAAATGTTTAAAATTTAAGTGATGTTAATTATATAAAAAATATTATAATGTTTGTAGTATTATAATTGAATAGCATTTCTTAAAATTTCCTCAAAATCATTTAAATTCCAGCCCATTCTATTCTAATTTCTTTCAATTACAACCTTTTTAATTTATAATGTCTTTCAATTATAGCCACCTTTCATTTCAATTCTAGCCAATACTTATTTCAATTTTGGCCATTCCAATTCAACTCTCAAGAACATTTTTATTTTTAATCCTAACCGTCCATCTTTTAAATTAAATCTCAGCCTTACATCTTATTGAAATCAAGGGTCCGGATCCATCCAAGCTTTATCTCCTAATTTTAACCTAAAAGAACCTAACCCCTAAAAATTTTCATTCCTCTCCCTCTCTAGCAGCCGCCTCTCTCTCTCTCTCTCTCCTTCCCATCCGTCTCCGGCGAAAATCGCCACCTCCAAGAGGCAGCCGCTGGCCTCCATCTCTCTCCCCTCGCCTCTTCTCCATTCTCTCCTTTTCTCCGGCCAGCAGCGAAGAGGGCGAAGCAAGTAGCTCCAGCTGCTCCGAGCAGCAACCACCAGCGCATCTCCGGCGAGCTCGAGCAGCACCCAGGCGAGCGACAACAACTCCTCTAGCAGCTCTGGACAGCAGCCAGGCGAACCACCTCCAGCAGCTGGAGAGAACGAACAGCAGTGGCAAACACCGGACCAGCAGCAGCTCCGCGAACAGATCTGGCCGGCGCAAGAACCAGCAACAACGCCCAGTGAGGCGCACTCGAGCAGCCACCAACGCAACCAGCAGCACTGGACAACAGCTGCCAGTAGCACCGGACAGCAACACCAGCAAGCAGCAGCTCCGAGGACAGCACCTCACTCCGCCTCTTTCTTCTTCTGCCAAGAACCAAAGTAAATATTGAGTATTATAATAAAGACTGATCTTACGGATCCGTCCCAGGTACATTTTTCTCTTTTTCTTTAAAGCTTAAATATTTTATGCATGTTAATATGAAGATGAAACCTATAGGTCGTTTGGCTCACTGTTCTTTAAGATTTAGAATTTGATTATATGTTAGTTGTTAGTTCTTAAATTAGCTTCCTTCCGCTCAATCGCGGTATATATATTGTTCTTGATCTTTGTCTTTATAATGTGGTCACCATCTGCTAGTGACAGAACTGTGATGGAGGCTAATTGTGCGCATTAAAGTCATTGGTTTCTTATTGATTATGAGCTGGATTTCTTGACTCATTTTTTT
>JAJOOF010063509.1:0-12851 GCA_029582545.1 Solanum lignicaule | reverse complement strand
CTTCAATTCTTTTGAAATAAACTTCTAGATCCATCGTCCTTGCTCTGATACCATGTTAATTCTGTAGAATTGAATGAATTGTAAATCAATCTGAACAATTTATCCAAGACATTGAAAGAGAAAACTCATTTCCATAGAATGAACAAGCTGTAATCTTCAGCTCAATGTTAATATGACTTCTGTACATTTTGTGACTCTAACTTCTATATTTATAGAATCAGATTAGCTGGCTAACTAACTAACTAATGCTAACAAGTTGTTGCTGTTAATTTAACAAACTCTTCAGCACTTTAATTGACAGCTGTACACCTTATTAACTGCTCAACAACTTTTAGCTGTCCATATTTCATTCCAACATCTTACTTTATAGATTTATTGCTAAGTCACAACAATTCCAGCAATCTAGATTATAGTGAATTCAACATATATGGCTGAAGCTTTCCTTCAAATTCTGTTAGACAATTTGACTTCTTTCATACAAGGGGAACTTGGATTGTTTTTTTGGTTTTAAGGACGAGTTTGAAAATCTTAAAAGCACGTTTACTACGATCCAAGCTGTGCTAGAAGATGCTCAGGAGAAGCAACTGAATGACAAGCCATTAGAAAATTGGTTGCACAAACTCAATGTTGCTGCGAATGAAGTTGATGACATCTTGGATGAATGTAAAACTAAGGCAGCAAGACTCAACCAGACTAAATATGGATGTTATCATCCAAAGGTTATCACTTTCCGTCACAAGGTCGGGAAAAGGATGAAAGAGATGATGGAGAAGCTAGATGTAATTGCTGCAGAACGAAGTAAGTTTCATTTGGAGAAAAGGACTATAGAGAGAGAAGCTGCTAGACGAGAAACAGGTGCTCATCTTACATAGATTTTAGATGAATTAGTATTATAACAATTTAATTAGTGTATATTCATTTAGATGAAGTATGGAACGAATTATACTTGAGGTCTTTCTTCCAAGAGATTAAAGTTAAATCTGGTAATGCTTATTTCAAGATGCATGATCTCATCCATGATTTGGCAACTTCTCTGTTTTCAGCAAGCACATCAAGAAGCTATATGTTATGAACACCAACTCAGCTGAAGTTGCAAATACCCCTAGTCGAGTCAGCAGCCAGGTCAATATTCCTCAAGTAACAGAAAGTGTGAGACGCAGCATAAGAGTGAGAAAGCAACCAACAAAGTTAACGGATTTCGTTTGGCATCCAAATAATGGAACGCGTGAAGTGTGAAACAAGAAATTAGGATTGCTGAAAAAGGAAGGAGAAGAGCAATTCCCGGTTCTTGAAGAGATTAAGATTTACGGATGCCCAATGTTTGTTTTCCCGACCCTTTCTTCTGTCAAGAAATTGGAATTTGATAAGGAGGCAGCTGCAACAGGTTTCAGGTCAATATCTAATCTTACCACTCTTACTTCCCTCTACATGTACACTAACTATGAAGCTACTTCACTCCCAGAAGAGATGTTCAAAAGCCTTGCAAATCTCAAATACTTGAAAATCTCTTACTACTACAATCTCAAAGAGTTACCCAGCAGCCTGACTAGTCTAAATGCTTTGGAGCATCTGGGAATTGATTGTTGTGGCGCACTAGAGAGTCTCTCAGAGGAAGGGCTGGAAGGTTTAACTTCACTCAGGGAGTTATCTCTCCAGAAATGCAAGATACTAAAATGTTTACCGGAGGGATTGCAGCACCTAACAGCCCTCACAAATGAACGATCTATTTGTGTTATACTCCTTCATAATGTAAAATCCATTCACTCTACTTGCTGCTGTTTGGTTAAAGTAGTTTTTTTGTTGTTGTTAAAGATGTACCTACTGAGGGGTGTTACAAAAAGTATTCCTCACCTACTGGAATGGAACAAGCTCCAGATAGTAAAATTTCATCAAAGGCTTGCATCAATCTCTTTATTCGCTGGATTCAAACTGATCTAAATGGGCAAGATTGTCGAAAAGTCTAAATTCTTGTACAGGTTCATACTTCTCTTTATTTCCACGGATTCCTAGTTTTTGAACATTCTGAATCCCTGAATAACCTCCTCTGTGAGACATGCCAGAAATTTCGGAAAAACCTTTCCAGTTTGATATGCCTTAATTGCATCATTTCCCAAATTTGTTCAGGAAAAATTGAAGATTTTTCATTATGTTTAGCAATGAATGTTTGTGATTGTCACTCAATTCAAGCACATTTGAACATTGTGACAAATGATTTGACAACTTAAGCAACATTTTTGGAATGTTAACTTACCACTGGCAACCACGACACTTATCCTTGGAATGTTAACTTACCACTGGCAATTCTTGACATTTGTCTACAATTTGCTTCCCAATAGTCTCGAATTCAGATGTTAATGCTTCATTTGCAAATGAACTACTTTCGAAAAGGTTCCAACTCTCAGCTGGATCCATATATCTCATATACAAAAATAGATTCTTTGTCACGGAAGAAAGAGGAGAGTTTAAGCCTAGTTTTGAAAAACAAGTGCTTAAGAATACTTTTTTATTTTACCCAAACAATTCAAAACTGTTTTCAAGGGAAGAGACTAAAATATGCCATCAAACTTTGAGAAAAGACTTATCCATGTCCTCATTTGTAAATGAACTACTTTCGAAAAGGTTCCAACTCTCATCTGGATCCATATATCTCATATACAAAAATAGATTCTTTGTCACGGAAGAAAGAGGAGAGTTTGAGCCTAGTTTCGAAAAACAAGTGCTTAAGAATACTTTTTTATTTTACTCAAACAATTCAAAACTGTATTCAAGGGAAGAGACTAAAATATGTCATCAAACTTTGAGAAAACAAATCATCTATTTAAAAATTGTAAAAGTACTCATCACCCCCTGAACTTGAAGTTTTTTATACGGTGTACACCTAAACTAAATTCCATTTTAATTACCCCCGAACTTGTTTATTCCTCTGTCGCGTACACCTTTTTCGTCCACCTGCTCCTATTGTGACTTCACGCCCGCGACAACTGGCAAAAGTGGTGATGTGGATTTCCACCTGGATAAATAATAGCCACCTAGATAAATTAATATTGCAAAAAATAAATTTCTTAAATTTAAAATTCATTGTTTAAAAGTTATTTTTGAATAAGGGCAGATTTCGCGGAACTCCTTCTGGATTTGGGTTTTTCTAGACATGAAGTTGGTCGATTAAATTTCAAATTTGTCTGAAATTCTTACCAAGTGTTAATCTTTGTTTCCTTTACTTTTCATTTACATTTTGCCCTATTTTTCGTTTAAAATATGCCAAATATTAAAATTCATCGTTTAAAAGTTATTTTTGAATAAGGGCTGATTTCGCGGAACTCCTTGAATTTCAAATTTGTCGGAAATTCTTACCAAGTAAGTGTTAATCCTTGTTTCCTTTACTTTTCATTTACACTTTACCCTATTTTTCATTTAAACTATGCCAAATATTAAAGAAAAATGGAGATTTTACGTTTTTTTACCGTTGTAGCTTTGTGATGTGGCAAAAAATCACTTCCTCACGCGCCTAGTAGGTGTGTTGTCAATTTCTACGCCAAGTGGACAAAAAAGGGAGAAAATGATCAAAATGGTCCTTAATGTATGGACTTGATGAAAATGGTCCTTTATGTATTATAAATTGTGATCAATTTGGTCCTTAACCCTAAAATTAATATTTTATTTTATTTTGCCGTCAAAATACACGGAATATGTAAAAGATGCACTCGTTCAAGACTTTCCTTCCCCTATTTCCAAAAATTCCAAAATGACACATCAATTTTTTTTTAACCAAAAGGGCAAAATCGCTTCTGACGGAGCGATTTTCTTCTGACAAAATTGACGCTGTTACTCCTTTAAAAAAATATAAAAATCGCTGCCGGTCCAAAAAAAAAAATTCTTTTTTCTTTAAAATCGTTGTTGTGAATTTATTTTTTTTAACAACGCTTTCCCAGCAGCATTTAAAAAATAGAAATAGCTGCTATAGCAGCCATTTTCTTAAAAAAGTTTAAATTATTTTTTTTATTAAAAATTCCCGAGGCGAGGACTGCTTAAAAAATAATGGGAAATCTCTCTACGTGTAGCGATTTTAGTTAAATTTTTTTTTAAATAATTGCTGCCATTAAAATTTTAGGATTAAGGACCAAATTGATCACAATTTATGATACATAAAGGACCATTTCCATCAAGTCCATACATGAAGGACCAAATGGAATCAAAACCCATACATTAAGGACCATTTTGATCATTTTCTCACAAAAAAGGTGTACGCGACGGAGAAATAAACAAGTTCGGGGGTAATTAAAACAGAATTTAGTTTAGGTGTACATCGTATAAAAAGCTTCAAGGTCAGGGGGTAATGAGTACTTTTGCCATTAAAAATTGGCTCATCTATGCATTGAGAAAAGGCTTATCCATGTCCTTATTTGTCAACCTAAAAAAGTTTAAGTTTTGCAAAACTATTTTCTACACGTTGGCCACGTCATTAATTAAATTTTTTTTTTTTTAAAAAAAAGGCTCAAATATGTCGTTGAACTTTGAGTAAAGGCTTATATA
This sequence comes from Solanum lignicaule, assembly GCA_029582545.1. NCBI lineage: Eukaryota > Viridiplantae > Streptophyta > Magnoliopsida > Solanales > Solanaceae > Solanum > Solanum lignicaule. The sequence continues at coordinate 8,321 of JAJOOF010063509.1, read as the reverse complement.
TGTCATTCATTTGAAATTTGACTTATCAATATACATTTCAATTAACAAATACGGACATAAATTGGTCTTTTGTCCATATTTTAACGAAGATTAAATATCACACAGTTGAAGACTATATTTGCCCTTTGCCCATTAATTAATTAGGAAAGAGGAAACTGCCTGCCAAAGAGGAAGAAAAAGGGAGAAATTGTTGTCAAGGAAGAAAGAGAAGAAAGATAATACTCCCTCTGTTTTACTTTCTGTGTTCAACAATACTTAAAATTAATATCTCAAAAGGTCACTTAATTTTAAAAATTTATCTAGTAAAAATTATTAAACTTTATATTGTATCAATAAAATCTCTAAACTTAAACCTTTCTATCAATAAAATCACGGAAACAAATATTTTTTTATGATATTATTGTATAATTTATGTCGTGATTTAATAAATAAATGAATATTTTTTTCTTAGTGAAACATATTTTGGTATTACTGTAATACCATAATATTTAGTTTGCCTCCTAAATAAAAAATGAGTACAAGTATTTAAGCAAAACAACAAATTAAATCCAAAACATGAAGAAAAACAATAAACAAATGTCAAAAATAGAACAAGTAAGTATTTATTAATTAATGAGTTCTTCGGCGTGTAATCTATTTAGATGTTTCTTGCTAAATATAATTGGTAAAGATCTTACTGTTCCTTTGTAATTCCACGGTTTGCTAACGTTGACATAAATTTGTTCAAGCTTGAAAAAATTATTTTTTTAAATTGTTGATGAATAAGTTTTGAAATTTAAAATTGTGTTTGGATATACATTTTAATTGATTTTTGAAAAAAAGTTTTGTGAGAGGAAGTAAAAAGTCCTTAATGAGATTTCTTTAATTTTATTTAATTGTAGAATTTATATTTACATGATATAAAATTAATAATTTGTTTTGCCATGCCAATATTCTTTTTAATTATAAATTTGATTGAGTAATTTTATTGATAGAAATGTCTAAGTTTAGTGATTTGAATGATACAAAATAAAGTTAAATGACTTTGTTAGATAAAATTTCAAAGTTGAGTGACATTTTGAGATATTAACTCTCATACTTGACCATTATTACCTTTGTACAATTCTTAATAAACTATAAATGGAAGAATAATTTTATTATATCATCCTCTGAATATAATAAATACAATATCTTTAAAAATGTAACAAGGAAATGACTATTATTAATGATAAGGGTAAATTAGGAACTAAATATAAAATTATTCATTGATTTCATAAAGTGAACAATTATTACTGGATATCTCAAAATAGTATAGTGGACAATTATTATTGGACGGAGGAAGTAATTAATTTAGTAATAATTTAATTTTAAAATATTTATTTTATCTTTAATGAAATAATTAATAGTTACATAAATATATATATATTTTTTTTCTTTTTAGATCACACATTTTAAAAATATTTCTTTTAGATCACACAGTTTAAAAATATTTTTTTCTTTTTTAAATTCTCTACCCAATCAGATTATATCATATAAATTAAAATAAAGAATACAACCAAAACAAAACAAAACAAAAAAGGTTGACAAGTTGAGAGATTAAAAGAACCAAAAAGCCGTGTTTTTTTGTGGAAAACCTTTCCACTAACAGAGGTAAGTGGCAAACTAACCCCACAAGAAAAGACAACAATGAAACTAGCTAGCAATTTCCATGAATATGTATATCAAAACATTAGCTTTGTTACTATTTTCTTTGTCCCATTTTATGTGAGTTGTTTGATTAGGTACGGAATTTAAGAAAGAAATGAAGATTTTTAAAATTTGTGATCCAAAATGAAAGATAGAAATTTGTGTGACTGTAAATCATTTCATTAAGAATAAAATAGACATTTTATAATTAAATTGTTGCTTAATATAAAAATGTGTCATTCAAATCACATAAATTGGGACAATGGAGTAATATGCAACAAAACGCGCAAGAGGTTTAGATAGGGTGCTTGAGCGGTTCAGTTGAATATTCACGCTTAATGATTCAGTTTATTGGTTAATGGTTATCGAATTTTAAATCGTTAACCAGGGCCGGCTCTGCCTATAAATTCCACCTAATAATAATTGAGAGATATTGTGGAATAATTGAGTTTGTAATTATAACAACTCCATCAAGTCAAGCTTTGTGCTTCTTACAGTCAGCAGTCCATATTACATCGATCTTACTTTATAGATTTATTGCTTACTCACAACAATTCCACCAATCTACACTCCCTCCACATATATGGCTGAAGCTTTCCTTCAAGTTCTGTTAGAGAATCTGACTTGTTTCATCCAAGGGGAACTTGGATTGATTCTTGGTTTTAAGGATGAGTTCGAAAAGCTTCAAAGCACGTTTACTACAATCCAAGCTGTGCTAGAAGATGCTCAGAAGAAGCAATTGAAGGACAAGGCAATAGAAAATTGGTTGCAGAAACTCAATTCTGCTGCATATGAAGCTGATGACATCTTGGATGAATGTAAAACTGAGGCACTAATTAGACAGAAGAAGAAATATGGGTGTTATCATCCAAACGTTATCGCTTTCCGTCACAAGGTTGGGAAAAGGATGAAAAACATTATGGAGAAACTAGATGATATTGCAGCGGAACGAATTAAGTTTCATTTGGATGAAAGGACTATAGAGAGACAAGTTGCTACACGCCAAACAGGTACTCATCTTTAAATATTTTTCTAAAAAAACAGCTTTATATCATCAAATTCATGTGTGTTTTTGGGATTTTGTCTAATCTAAATGTTCGTCTCAAGTCTAAGTAGATAAGTGGATCCAGATTTGGATTTATTAATTGGGTTCAAAATCTATTATCTAAATCTGTATATTGAAGTTTTTAACATATATATATAACCTCAGATAAATCCATAGCCTACTCATAGGCCCCCAAGTCTAAATGACAGGATAAAGCCAGATTTAGATCTTATAAATTAACAACGATAATAATGTGAATTCAAAAAAGTGCATTTTTTTAATTTGAAATATGTCTGCTGCTTCTCAAGCTTCTTTTTATTGTGCAAAATTCTTGGACCAGGTTTTGTTTTAAATGAACCACAAGTTTATGGAAGAGACAAAGAAAAGGATGAGATAGTGAAAATCCTGATAAACAATGTTAGCGATGCCCAAACACTTTCAGTCCTCCCAATACTTGGTATGGGGGGACTAGGAAAGACGACACTTGCCCAAATGGTCTTCAATGATCAGAGAGTAATTGAGCATTTCCATCCCAAAATATGGATTTGTGTCTCGGAAGATTTTAATGAGAAGAGGTTGATAAAGGAAATTGTAGAATCTATTGAAGAAAAGTCACTTGGTGACATGGACTTGGCTCCACTTCAAAAGAAGCTTCAGGACTTGCTGAATGGAAAAAAATATTTGCTTGTCTTAGATGATGTTTGGAATGAAGATCAAGATAAGTGGGCTAAGTTAAGACAAGTCTTGAAGGTTGGAGCAAGTGGTGCTTCTATTCTAACCACTACTCGTCTTGAAAAGGTTGGATCAATCATGGGAACTTTGCAACCATATGAATTGTCAAATTTGTCTCAAGAAGATTGTTGGTTGTTGTTCATGCAACGTGCATTTGGGCACCAAGAAGAAATAAATCATAATCTTGTGGCTATCGGAAAGGAGATTGTGAAAAAATGTGGTGGTGTGCCTCTAGCAGCTAAAACTCTTGGAGGTATTTTGCGCTTCAAGAGAGAAGAAAGACAGTGGGAACATGTGAGAGATAGTGAGATTTGGAAATTGCCTCAAGAAGAAAGTTCTATTCTGCCTGCCCTGAGACTTAGTTACCATCATCTTCCATTTGATTTGAGACAATGCTTTGCATATTGTGCAGTATTCCCAAAGGATACCGAAATGGAAAAGCAAAATCTAATCTCTCTCTGGATGGCACACGGTTTTCTTTTATCGAAAGGAAACTTGGAGCTAGAGGATGTAGGTAATGAAGTATGGAATGAATTATACTTGAGGTCTTTCTTCCAAGAGATTGAAGTTAAATCTGATCAAACTTATTTCAAGATGCATGATCTCATTCATGATTTGGCAACATCTCTATTTTCGGCAAGCACATCAATCAGTAATATCCGTGAAATAAATGTAAAAGGTTACCCACATATGATGTCGATTGGTTTCGCAAAAGTGGTGTCTTCGTACTCTCCTTCTCACTTGCAAAAGTTTGTCTCGTTGAGGGTGCTTAATCTAAGTAATTTAAGACTTAAGCATTTACTGTCTTCCATTGGAGATCTAGTACATTTAAGATACCTAAACTTGTCTGAAAATGGTAGAATTCGTAGTCTTCCAAAGCAGTCATGCAAGCTTCAAAATCTGCAGACTCTTGATCTACATGATTGCACCTCACTTTGTTGTTTGCCAAAACAAACAAGTAAACTTGGTAGTCTCCGAAATCTTTTACTTGATAGTAGCAATGGATTGACTTGTATGCCACCAAGGATAGGATCTTTGACAAGCCTTAAGACTCTTGGTTGTTTTGCAGTGGGAAGGAAGAAAAGTTCTCAACTTGGTGAATTACGAAACCTGAATCTCTACGGCTCAATTTCAATCACGCATCTTGAGAGATTGAAGAATGATATGGATGCAAAAGAAGCCAATTTATCTGCAAAAGAAAATCTGCATTCTTTAAGCATGATTTGGGATGATGATGAACGTCCACATAGATATGAATCAGAAGAAGTTGAAGTGCTTGAAGCCCTCAAACCACACTCCAATCTGACTTGCTTAACAATCAGTGGCTTCAGAGGAATCCGTCTCCCAGACTGGTTGAATCACTCAGTTTTGAAAAATGTTGTCTCTATTGAAATCAACTATTGCAAAAACTGCTCATGCTTACCACCCTTTGGTGAGCTGCCTTGTCTAAAAAGTCTAGAGTTACAGAACGGGTCTGCGGAAGTGGAGTATGTTGATTCTGGATTCCCTTCAAGAAGAAGGTTTCCATCTCTGAGAAAACTTATTATAGGTGATTTTCATAATCTGAAAGGATTGCTGAAAAAGGAAGGAGAAGAGCAATTCCCTGTGCTTGAAGAGATGTCGATTAACTGGTGCCCTATGTTTGTTATTCCGACCCTTTCTTCTGTCAAGAAATTGGAAGTTCGTGGGGACAAGTCAGATGCAATAGGTTTCAGTTCCATATCTAATCTCAGGGCTCTTACTTTCCTCCTCATTAACCAAAACAAAGAAGCTACTTCGCTCCCAGAAGAGATGTTCAAAAGCCTTGCAAATCTCAAATACTTGGAAATCTCTGACTTCTACAATCTCAAAGAGCTGCCTACCAGCCTGACTAGTCTTAATGCTTTGAAGCATCTGTATATTATTGGGTGTGATGCACTCGAGAGTCTCCCCAAGGAAGGGGTGAAAGGTTTAACTTCACTCACACAGTTATCCATAGCATACTGTAAGATGCTACAGTGTTTACCGGAGGGATTGCAGCACCTAACAACCCTCACAAATTTATCAGTTAGGAGATGTCCAACACTGGCCAAGCGATGTGAGAAGGGAATAGGTCAAGACTGGTACAAAATTGCTCACATTCCTGATGTGTTTATCCTTAAGTCTTATTCCTAATTAGATGTAATTCTCTGATTTTCTTTTGGAAACAAATCAACTATTTGTAAGATCTATTTGTATTATACTTGATTTTTCTTGGGTCTGTAACAATAAATATTTGAAATTTTTCATATTAAGATTCAGAATTAGTCTTATAGCTAACTCTATCTTCTCATAGTTTAATAACGTCAATATGATATTTATATTACATTATTACTTATGTTGTGATTTATCAATATGATTTTGATAGTTTATTAAAGAATTTCAAGTTTTTATTGTTTGCACAAGTAACCAGCCAGAAATTAAATTTTGAGATAAAAGTGATTTGTGTATCCTGGCTTAAGTCGGAATTTCAAGTTTTTTTCTCAATTAAGTTATATATATGGCATTTTGTAAAAATTGGATAGTGTGGATTTTTATTTTATTCAATAGTGTCTTGTATTTATTAAAATACTAGTTCTGGACGTGCTTCACACGTGAGTCTCCTAAAAACATTATATACGTAATATGATATAAGTTATGTCAAAATCACATTGTAATAAGTATCACAAACTATTCAACAAAAAAATACAATTTGAAACAGATGAAGTATCAACCTATTCAAATAACTCCTCTATTGTATGTCAAATGATTAGACATTCGTTGAACAACACGACATGATTGGGTGATTACAATATTAAGTTACATTTTTATGTTATTAGGTCCAAACATGTGATATATTAGTATGAGAAAAATGAATATACAAAAATGATTAAGTGACCCTGATTTTACTGCAGAAGGAAATTTCTATATACATAATACTTTGTAGTTATCCTTTATTATTTCATCCACTGACGGGTGAGGATTAGGAATATTCTTGATGTTAATTTATATAAGAATTTAACATTTTTTTTAAAATTATATAAGATTTTAATATAAATTCATCATTAATACTAATTGATAACCGAAGGAAATCAAAAGGTTTGTCAATCAATAGGATTTGATTGAATCACATACATCCTCTATTAATATTTATGTTATCCATTGTAACATCCGACAATTTGAAATAGTTTTGAAGAGGCTTAGAATTGGAAATTTTCATTTTTGGAAAGAATTTAAAAATCTGGAAAATTTTGGCTAAGTATGGAAAATGTGAATTTTTGGCCAACTTTGGACAGCCATAAATTCTAGCTCAAGATGATTTAGGTGGAGTTCCAATTATGGTTGCAAAGTTCGTGGAATGATCTTTCCAACGCCACTGAGTTTTCTCGATTCTGAGTTCGTATGAGTGAGATATGCCCTGTGAAAGTTGGGCAGTTGACAAGGAAATCTGTCCGGGAATTATTAAGGGCATTTTGGTCTTTTCCCTAGCTATTTCTTTTGAGGATATATTGTTGTGTTAGGCTGATAGTTGGATCATTTTGTTCCATTTTAAGAGAGTGAAGGCTAGGGCTTGAGAGTGAAGAAGAGAAGAAGAAGAGAAGAAGGAGAAGAAGAAGAGAAGAAAGAGGAAGATCAAGCAAATCTCCGTCGTGGAAATCGTCGGGGGTGATCCCTTTTGAGGTACGTGAGTTCTTAGTGTGGTTGGTTCTTTCCCCCACATGCCAAACTCATTTTTATTATTGAGAAAGGATTGATTGAGTTGTTGAAGTTGATAGTTGTATTGTTTGAAGTTGTTAGTTGTTGTTGTTGAAATTATTGTTGGTTGTGGGACATGATTGGGTTGTGTTTTGAGTTGTAATCCATGGTGTGTTGAGGGATATGATGATCCTTAGTGTTTGGGGTTGAATCCATTGAAGTAAGGATGGTTTAGAGTTGAAGAAAAAGGGGAGAAAAGTCGAGTTTTCTGGGGAAGGGACTGGCGCGTCGCGCCTGCCAGCGCGCCCCAAGAGGGGTTCTGAACTTTACCCCTTGGGGCGGCGCGCCACTCAGAGCGCCAGCAGGTGCCTTCTGAGCTTCGAGGGCTGGCGCTCCGCGCCTTGCAGAGCGTCAAGGACGCCATGTTCCCCCTTTCTTTCCATGCTTTCTCATGCATGTTCCTAGATATTATACCTATGTTTCCTAGTTGTTTCCAACACTCTAAGGTACATTTAGACATCCCAAATTCATCCATAAACATGTGGTCATATACCTTAAATCCGTAATTCAATTCAAGGCAAGTTAGGATCGAAGTTAAGGTGAAGTTAGAGTATAGTCAAGTAAAGTTAAGAAGTAAGTCCAAGCAAGTCTTTAAAGCTTTTCAAGAGTCGTTATTGAACGTAAAAATGTCATTTTTAAGGTTCAAGTTGCAAGTCAAGCAAAGAGTATAGATTTTAAAGTTGAGTAAGAGTCTCAAGTTTCAAGTCAAGTAAAGAGTATAGAGTTCAAGCCAAGTGAAGAGTCTCAAGTTTCAAGTTAAGGCAAGAGCATAAAGTTGAGTCCATTTCTCCAAAGTTATTAGGGAACTATGTACTTCCCAAAGGAGTTTTTTTTAAATGTTTTTACATTTAATTAAGGAAGGAACCATGTTTTCCCAAAAGAGCCTTTGGGCTAAGTTTTGAGTAATTATCTCAATTAAAGAAGGATGTATTGAAAGCACTTATGAGCCAAAGTATTTTGGGAGTAGTATTGAGCATCGAATTGGGGACACGAGTTTACATTAACTCAACTCTCCATAAGAACCATGCGCCATCATGGGACTTGACGTATCATTCTTTTTAGATGATCACGTAAGATTAGGCTAGTGGATCCACTAAGCAAAAGTAAGGTCCTATATCACGGCAAG
>JAJOOF010063507.1:0-33197 GCA_029582545.1 Solanum lignicaule | reverse complement strand
CAAATAAGTTTATATATTAGCTCACTTATGAGCAAAATATATTATAACAATCTTTACTAATTTTATAACAATACATAAACTATACTCCCTCCGTCCCATATTAGATGGGCACTTTCAACTTTACACGGTGATTAAGAAATCATTAATACATTGGAAGACTTCACCATTTTGCCCTTTGTTTATGTCAATGCACATTGAAATGAGTTACAAAAAATACACATACAATATAGGAATGGTCATATTAATTGTAGGGGTAAAATGGAAAAGAATTAATTAATTCTATCCTAATTTAATAAATGCTCAAATAATATGAAAAAAATATTTTTAGTAAGATTCTCATCTAATATGGGATGGAGAGAGTAACAATATAACTTTATTAATGTTGGGGCCGGGCAGGGCCTGGGCTTTCTTTGGAGTAGTATATATATATATAGTATAAAGTCATAATTATAAATTTCTCTGTCCTTTGTCTGATTGAAAAGGTGTCAACTTTCTACTTCTGGAAAGTTGCCTTTGGAATACGTAACGTACTGTCGTCCCTACAAAATCAAATAATTAACATCTATATAGAGAGCCTATAATTATCCTTATCACGTCGGTTTAAATTTTGAGTATGAAATTTTTTTAATAGGGAGCATTTTTTCTCAAATGAGGCTTTACGCAGCTCATATTTAAAATAATTGAGCTCTAATATTGATATTGAATATTAGTCGTAAAACAAATTATAATATTCTTCTTATATTATCTGTGTGAGTTATTATTCTTGAAAATATATATTTGATCAATATGAAAAAACTATGTGACTAATTTATATTCATGGTTAAAATAATTAATCAAAATAAATTAATTCATATTTATTAATGAAAAAGTTAACTTAAAAAAATAAAAAAAATATAAAAAATAATAAACTTACTTAATTTCTTAATACACTTAAAATAAAAAATTGTGACATATAAATAGGACCAGAAGGAGTATATATCATTTCTAAAAATATACAGCACATCACATATTTTTAAATTAAGGAGACAGTTTAGCCTGGGGCTAGAGCTATTAGTTATTTTAACTTATCTTATATAAAAATAATGCATTTTCTTAGAATTTATACTCTCTTTGTTTTTAATTATTTATCCATTTTTGAATTGGTATACCTATTAAAAGAATAATAATTGACATAGTGAGTTTACTATTTTACCCTTATTAATTATGAAGTGGATGAATTAAAAATTTAAGCGTTTCAAGAAGTTCTATATTTGTCAAAGTATTAATTGATGGTAATAGATAAAAAAATTGTTCTTTCTTGATTTGTCAAAATGAACAAGTAATTAAGGACAACTAAAAAAGAAAAAGTGAACAAATAATTAGGAACATAGAAAGTATTATAGTATTAGTTATGTAAATCTTTTAATTGCTTATCGAATAATGTACTAGATGTGTTGGATTTTATACCAGGTAGAAAAATAATATTAATATTATAACATATTTAATGTATAAATAAACTTAACTCTTGATCAAATGTCGAACGATCAATTATTAATTTTACACGCCATTCAAAGAGATAAACTCTGCTCTTCTTAATCTAATACAGTAATAACTTTTTCTGCTCTTTCTTAATCTAATAATAACTTTTTATTTTATGTATTTAAGTTTGATTAGACATGAAACTTAAGAAAATAAGAAAAAATAATTAAATTTGTAATTTTAAATTTTAAATATGTAGTATAATAAATAAAACACGTTTTGTAGTACAACAAAAAAATTAAATATTCTTAATAAAAAAAATTAGTTTCACCATGGCTCACAATATAGGATAAAATATTTATCAATAAAAATATCATCTACGTTCTTTAGCTTTGTAAAATAAAAATATCTTGGGAGGAATTGTATTACTAATACACACATAAATGCACAATATAATATATAACTAATTATATATAAATTAAAAACAATACTAAATGAGATATTAATAATATACGATAAAACCTACTCCCTCTGTCTTATGTGACTTACTTTTCTTTTTTGTTAGTTTAAAAAAGAATGACACATTTTCATATTAAGTAACAATTTAACTATAATATATATATTTTACCCTTAATGAAATGATTTACAGTCACACAAATTTCTATCATTTATTTTGGATCACAAATTTTAAAAATCTTCTTTTCTTTCTTAAATTTCGTGCCGAATCAAACACCTCACATAAAATAAAACAAAAAGAATAATAGTTTTTTACTATGCTCTACCATCTAACATTAGACGTGTCAGTATCATCTAATATGAGACGGAAAAAGTAACTTAAAATAAAACGAGCAGGGAAGAGGGAGAGTCACTAAACATGGTAACATTTTATCGCAATAATATTGATGTACACCATTATTTATTAGCATTGGATAACACAGTCCTCTCAGAATATGAAAAGCAACTTGCCTATTATTATTATTATATATATATATATATATATATATATCGTTTTCGTTTTAAATTATTTGTCTGATTTTTTATTTAACATAAAATTTAAGGAAATTAGACATTAAATTTAAGATAAATAAAATATACTAAAATATCTTTAAATCTAATAATTTTAAATATATCTGAAAAAATAGATTAAAAAATTGCTTAAAAGAAAAAGACATACTTCTTATAAAGAATTAAAAATGAAAATAAGACAGATAAATTATAAATCGGAGTGAATACTTCTATTAATAACTTTCCCTTCGACTAACTTCATTCTTTTTTTTTCCAAGGAAAAACAAAAAAGAACACACATGAAAGTCCCTCCCAAGAAACCTCATTTTTTCAAACCAATTCTACCAGGATTCAAAAATGGACTTGTAAGTAGTAATTCTTTAAATATATCATCTCTTATGAATAATTTATTTTAATTTAAATTACTAATATTTATTTGTTATGTTGTAGAAAATTCCTATAGGTTTCTTGAAGTATTTAAAGAGACATGATCAATATGAACATGCAATATTGAGAAGGAAGGGTAAAAAATGGTTAGTGAAAGTGAATGATCGACGATTAGAAAAGGGTAATTGGAAAGAGTTTGTAGAGGAACATGATTTGCAATTAGGAGATTTGTTGATTTTCAAATATGAAGGAGATATGGAATTTGAAATTTCCATCTTTGATTCAAGTCATTGTGATAGAGAATACGTAGAGTATCTTTACGAAGATGAGGATGAGGACGAGGACGAGGAAGAGGAAGGGACTACTCATGATGACAAGTCTTTTGGTCAACCTCATTTTGAATGCATTGTTAGACCATATTGCCTTTCGAAAGGTTTTATGGTAAGTCTCAAAATTACTCTTTTAAGAATTTTTAGGGTAAAGTAATAGTACCATATGAATTATTTTGGGTAAGTAGTATAACTTTGTTATGAGCGGAGCTAACTTGGGACTAGGGGTTTATCTGAACTTCTACGGATGGAAAATTATATTATTTATATATCATATATTAAAATTATTTTTTATTTATATAGAATATATGTTGAACCCTTATAATTTGAAGAATATGGACTGTTTATTTGCACTTATAATATACACCATTTCAGATACTGCCTCAACAATTTGCAATTGCAAATGGTCTCACCAACAAGAAGTGTGTGTTGATTGTAAGAGATGAAAGACAAAGATCGTGGAATTTAAAGCTAAGTTCCAGCAGTATTCGTTCTCGAGTCTATATTGGAGATGGATGGCGTAAATTTGCTGAGGAAAACTTTTTAAAGGAAGGAGACCGTTTAATGTTTGAGATTGTTACTAATGGAGAAACACCAATATGGAAATTTCGAGTTGTTACTCATGGAGAAACTCCAATGAAGAAGTCTCAAGGCAAGTTCTACTTTTTTTTTCAATGTTTAGCCATTTTTGCCTGAATTTTATGCATATATGTATTACTGAACTTTTAAATATGTGGTATTTGAAGTTAAATTTGACAAATATTAATTTTAAACTAAATATTTGAAATTTCATATTATTAAAGTTCTAACTTTTATCTCAGACGAAGATGAGGATGAGGATGAGGACGAGGACGAGAATAAAGATGAGACTACTTATGACAAGTCTTTTGGTCAACCTCATTTTGAATGCATTATTAGACAATATTGTCTTTCGAAAGGTTTTATGGTAAGTCTCAAAATTACAATTTAAAATTTTTTTAGGCTAAAGCAATATAGACCATAGGAATTATTTTGTGTAAGTAGTTTACTCCGTCATGAGTTGAGTTAGTTTGGAGCTAGAGGTCTATTCAAATTTCAGTTCGTGGAAAATTACATTATTTATATATGATTGGAATTACTTTCTATCTATATATAATAGATGTTGAACTCTATTAAGTTAGTTCAAATATATTTACTTTTTCGTATTTTAAAACTTTAGTAAAGTTTTTAACTCAGACTAATGTCATTCCTCAAAATTTCAGTGCTTTCCTTCTTGCAAGAAAGAAAAAAATGTTTTAGCTTAATTTAATTTTGTTTGTCTATTTTACCCATCAAAGATTTTTTTACGCTTTGTATCTGAATTTTTCATGAGAGAATTCCATTTTCCTCATAAAAAAACTATGTACTAGTTTTTTTTTTTGACAATATCTTCACGTCATCTTTTTTTCTTATGAGTGTCTTATCCTTTATTAATTGGTGTTATAAATTTGGTGTAAATTTGAAGATTAATAGCCTATTTATTTGCATTTATATACACCATTTCAGTATCTGCCTCAACAATTTGCAATTGCATATGGTCTCACCAACAAGAAGTGTGCGTTGATCTTAAGAGATGAAAGACAAAAGTCGTGGAATATAAAGCTAAGTTCCAATGGTAATCGAACCTATATTGGAGATGGATGGCGTAAATTTGCTGTGGAAAAGTATTTAAAGGAAGGAGACCGTATAATATTTGAGATCGTTACTAATGGAGAAACACCAGTATGGAAATTTCGAGTTGTTACTGATGGAGAAACTCCAATGCGGAAGTTTCAAGGCAAGTTTCTCATCTTAATTATAAGTCTGTTTTATTATCGATATTTTTTTTAAGTCAAGGGGATTCAATTTAATTGGTTCAAACATGCCCTTATTCACTAACGGCGAAACCAAATGATGTTTATTTTATAACAAAAACTAATATTTTAATTATTTTCATCATTTTTTTTAATTTCTTGACATAATGTAACAGAAAAATCAAGGCCCAACATCAAGTTGTCAAATAAGACTTCTTCCCATGCAGAAGCTGCTACTATTCAATCTCATTTTGAGTGCACCATTGCACAATATTGTATTTCAAGAGGTTATTTGGTAAGTTTCAAGACTCATTGAACGAGAAAATAGGCAAAAAAAAAAAAAAACCTCAACCTATTAGTTAATTCTCAACTACACACTTATTCTATACGGGGTCCTATTACCCCCTTGAACTATTTAAATATGGAATAATCACTTCCCTAAAAACTCATAACCAGTTTTATGTCAAAGTTGTGCAGCACACGCGATGAATCACTGTACATTCATTTTTTTCCTGTAAATTATAAACTTAATCAAAATAGTAATTTAATAATCCCCTAAAATTATGTGAAGTTTCCATTATTCTTTAGAGAATAATAAGAGAAAAATGAGTAAAAATCTGTACACCAAATTAAAGAAGAAGAACAACTTCATAACTAGTTTACATAAACTTTCAATTTGAAATCGAACACAAAAACAAAAATTCACAAATAAGTATTCACAAATGTGGGAGTGAAAAACAAATTTGGTAAGAATGAAATTAGAAAGTGAAATTTCAATTTCACCATTGTTGGTTCATTGTGGTTTGACTTTTTTTTTTTTTTTGGCTGAAATTATGAGGGGTTTAAGTAAAAACTTATACTCCATTTTTGAGCTTCATATATGAAAGTTTCTTATGAGTTAGGTGATTGTTGTTACTAAAAATGGTTGATGTATGATTAACTAAGCATAAATCAGTAGCTACAAACTGAGTTGCAACTCCTAGAGACGAAATTTAGATGACCACCATTGGAGGACATTGAGAAAAACTTGAAGAAATCATGAAATGGGTATAACAATTTTGTGATATAAGAAAAGGGAAAGAATTAAAAAAAATGAATTAATTATATAATCTCCAATGCGAGACTGACACATGGACTATTTAATTCAATTTTAGTCATTATATGTCTTTGTTGAAACCTTACGCGCCTACAAGAGGTGTATTCATCTTCTTGGACAGATCAACGTTTAAGGGTCACAAAATATCGAAAATAAAAAATTCAGGGGAGTAATAGGACCCACGTGAAGTATAAGTATGTAGTTGAGAATTGGCTAATAGGTTAGGGGGGTATTTGGTCATTTTCTCCTCATTGAACTTAAGAAAGTATTATCTTGGAGAATATTTTCTCGTAAGATAGGTGAGTTTCTTGCTTATTTTCTTGTGCTTGATAAATAAATAAAAAATATTTTATATAATTTAGATAAACACTATGAAGAATGTACAGGGAAAGGGGACTACGTAGGTGGGAATAAGGGACTATGGGGGTAGAGATGGATTGGAGGTAGGGGGTGTTGAAGCATTGAGAAGGAGACGATTAATGTGAAATGTCATTAACATGGAAAAATTGAAAAATATTTTTTGAAAAAAGTATTCCCGCCATATTAAAACACACCCTTGGGGTTGTTTATTTTTTAGTAAAGAAGCAACTTAATTATACATTTATTAATTATTGTATAAGTTACACAATGTTTAATAGCTAGTTAAGAAATAAGTTATTCATGTATAAAATTTATAGACGATGTTTAGCTTACAATTTATAAATCCGCATAACTAACACATATATACGTTACGAGGGATTTATTGAATTATTATCTTATGCAGAGGTAAAAAATGAAATAACTAATACCTATACATTACTAATACTCACATAACTAATGTCTGCACAATTCTAACCAGCTACTAAATGATCCAAAAATTTACTTAATAAGCAATTATTGCAAGTACATCTCTATGGTACACATTAGTTAGTAACCCCTAAAAAAGGTAAACCTACAAATTATCAAATAATCTGAGCATATAGGACTCGAAAGTTATTTTATATTGTTCTTTTATTTGTTAATTAGAATTATAGTGCAAATACAAAGAACATGAAATGTTTTAACATTTATGTGTGCAATGGTATACACCATTTCAGTATATCCCTAAACAATTTGCATATTCGAACGGTCTGAACAACAAGAAATGCGATTTGATTATAAGAGATGAAAGACAAAGATCGTGGAATTTAAAGTTTCGTTATTGGAGAACTGAAGTCAATATTAGAGATGGATGGTATAAATTCATGGTCGATAATTGCCTAAAGAAGGGAGATCGAATAATGTTTGAAGTTGTTACTAATGGAGAGACACCAATATGGAAATTTGAAGTTGTTACTAATGGAGGAACTTCAATGCACAAGTTTCAAGGCAAGTTTTCTTATCTTGGTCTAAAATGTTGTTTTTTGTATTTTGGTTTCATAACATAGCAGAATATATCGTATTTATGCCCATAAATAAGTGTATTCATACGTATGTAGTATCTCTATAGTGAATATATTGTATTCACGCCCATAAATAAGTGCATTCATGTGTATGCAATATTTATAGTAAATAACTGTATTCATGTGTGTAGCAATAATAAAATACATAGTATCCACACACATATAAGTGTATTTGTGCATATACATTATATCTTTACCGGACTATATTCATGTGTATATCTGTTATAAAATCTTAAACTATCGTTATATTTTGTAATATTTTAAAAACTACCGCTATTTCTAATAAATATAGACCTTTAGTTTGTTGTGTCACGTAATTTTTGTGTTTTTGAAACATGTCCACTTGTTATATTTTTCTTTTTATCCTAATTATTCCACTTTCTTATTATGTTTATTTCTCTTTTCTTCTATAAATAATAAACAGACATTAAGAAAAAGCCCTCAAATCCTCTGAATGCACAAGTATCTACTTCAACTTCTGGTGGTGATGATGATCATCCTTATTTTGTTTCAACCATCAAACCTTATTGCATCAGCAAGCCAATTTTGGTAAGTTATTTAAACTGATTTTATTTGGGTTAAAATAATTATATACACTCAAAAGAAAAAAAGAATTTACATTGTTAGTGTAATTTAACCTGTTATAGTAGGTTGTTTAATTTATTTGATTTTCTTATTATATTATTGTAGTAGGTAACTTAAAGTTATACACTTACCCCTAGTGTTTACACCTAACCTTGCAAAATTAACCTTAGTGATTAAAAATTTAATTGAGAATACATAATTACTAATTAATCAATGTTAATTAACTGATAAATTAAATTTGTTATAAACATCAAGTGCGTGTGTCCAAAACTTGAACTCTTTTTGTATAAGTCCTTTTTTTTTTTTTTTTGATGATAACCGAAACTTATTTTGAATTGAGAGTGGACTGTATTTTTACAAGATAAGAGTAAAATCTTTGTATACATCACACTCTACAGACTCCACTTGTAGAATTGCGTTTAATATGTTATTTAACTTGTTCTACATGATGGAATTTGTTTTTTTCTTATGGTAGTATCTTCCATTGGGTTTTGCAAAGTCAAATGGATTGATGAATAGAAAGTGTGAGATGATTCTTAAAAATGAAGCACAAAGATGTTGGTTAGTTTGGCTTGGGAGGGAGTCACATCATTTTGGAATTATGAATGGATGGACAAAATTCAGAGAAGAAAATGGACTTCAAGTAGGAGATGCTTACAAATTTGAACTCATCAAGAATGGGAAAATACCTACAGCACAATTCCATTGTAAGTATTTCTGCATCTATTTTTGTCGAGTTTAAGTTTTATGTTCTAACTATTTTTATTTTTGAGGGGGGAGGTGATTTGGAGAAGTGGATATAGTGAGGAGATTCGAACTCCCACAATCCCACCACTAGGATAAAGATGTCAGCAACTCTTCAACTGAGTTACACCCCGCACTAAAAAGAAAATATGATGATATGCAAAAGTATTACTATAAAATTTTTTGGTCTAATTTAAATTCTGCGCGCTAAAAATTTATATTTATATTTATACAATTACATCATTAGTAAAGTAATTGTAAAATAAATTGTAGTTTCTTTTTGCTAACATTTCTCATAATTGTGTAATTATTCTTGCAAATAGACCATTTCAATGGGCTTTAAATATTTTGTTATAATTTGGAAAGTTGTATATAACATCCCTAGAAGATTTTGTAACTACTTTTTATATAAAATAATGTTATTTTTTGCAGGCAAATTTTCTGGAAAAGTTGCAAAGAGAGTGGAACATTGAAGCAACTCGACTTGTAGTTGTATCAAAATTAATCTCACATTTTGGAATTTGATACTTATAAACTTCTTTTAATCAATTTCATGAACGTTCACAATGTATGAATGTGATAAGGAAATATATAAATGAGTAATTACGTATTTGAATATGAGAGTCGAAATTAATGATAGGTAGTTATAATTTGTTTATTCAGGTTTATTATTTTATATATATGTTGATGTTGATGTGTACAATGATAATATCAAATTAATGAATTTATTATTTTAAGAGTAATAAAATAAATTACTTTATCAAGATATATATTTTTTTGTCTTTAATTAATAATATTAATGAATTTTATTATTTCAAAAGAATAATAAAATGAAATTAATTAAACATGAATACACTGTGATTTCCGACTTATATTAAGTGATTTGATTAATTTAAATTTTCAAAATTAATTGTCCATGTATTCTGAAAATTCTCAATTACTCCTCTAATTAAGAAAATCAGTTACAACCAATTAATTTAAACAAATAAAATATGTACCTCGATTTTAAAATTCAGCAGATATATATATATATATATATATATATCTCATGGATTTAGACTCATATCTCATGGATTTAGACTCCTAAGCACGAAATATGATAGAAGAAGTAAAATTTGAAACTACAATGAATTTATGTAGTTTGCCCTTTTAAAAAAGGGATAATGCACAAGTAACCCCTAAATTATGACTGAAATCTCATAGACATACCTTAACTAAACTAATGTTCTATTACCCGTACTTATATTTTTTTTTGTAATTTTACACACATTTTGGGTTACGTGGCACACTCAATAACTCCACGTAGTTGATGCGCATGGGAGATGTTTGGATATTGCTACGTAAGCCAAAAAGAAAATGAATTCAGGGATAATAATACCTTAATTTAGTTAAGACGTGTCTCTGAAATTTCCATCATATTACTTATGCCTAATCCGTTTAAAAGACGACAATAATTTAATTTATGGAATCCCTAAACTGCAGTAAATTGACACGCCGTCGGTTGTACTTCTCTTGGACACCCTTTGGGATTAGGATTTAGCCTCGAAGAGGCAAAATTGGGATTTGTATTCATTCGTAAGTATATGTTACACAGTCCACTGAATTGGAAAAAGTGCCTTTGCTGCCACTAAATCCCACTTACCAATTATATTAGTCACAATTATTTTTATTTTTTAAAAACTTTATACATTTGTCCACTGTATGCATGCATTTTCTTGGCTTACCATGAAAATCCCTCCAAAAAAACCTCATTTTTTCAAACCTATTCAACCAGGTTTCAAGAATGGTGTTGTGAGTAATCTTTTTTTGTCAATTTTTTCAGTCATTTATATCTACTATATGAATTACTAGTTGAATTTTATGGTCTTAAACGATAAAAATACGTAGAATATACCCAAAATGTCTTTTAATCTTATGTCTTAAACATGCCACGGGAAGGTCAATTTTGAAAGGGACTAAAAAGGAAATTAAGACAAACAAATTGAAATGAAAGGGAGTAAAATTATTTGTGGAAGAAGTGGGAATTCATATAGCTGATATTCCAACTTGTTTGTTACTGAGGCGTAGTTGTTATGTTTGTAGAATCACTACATCAAAAATGATTTTAGCGGCACTTAATTAACGGCAATGACTTAATTGCCGCTAAATATGTTTTTTTTTCCAAAGGTAATTAACACTTTTTGTAAATGACTTCTTAAGCTTATAGCGACATTGGATCCAGTGATAATTAGTTAATGCTGGTAATTAATGCTTTAACACTCTTTGTTAATATGTATATTTTTTGCTGCTAGAAGCTGTTTGTTGCAGTGAATATGGTGGAAGAATTTTGTTTCACAAAAGAAACATAATTTGGGTAGATAGTTGCTACATTTTCATGTACTCCTAAATTAGTGTAATCTAAAGTTTATGTTGTAATGCAGAAAATTCCTATAGGTTTCTTGAAGTATCTGAAGGGATATGATCAGTATGAACATGCAATACTTAGAAGGGTTGGTAAGAAGTGTGTAGTGAAACTAAATGAACATCGATTCGAAGAGGGATGGGAAAAATTTGTAGAGGATCATGATGTGCAATTGGGAGATATGTTGGTGTTTAGACATGAAGGAAATATGGAATTTGAGATTTCCATCTTTGATTCAACTTATTGTGACCGAGAATATGCAGAGTGTACGCAAATACAAGAACAGGACGAGGATGAGGATGAGGACGAGGACGAGGTACAAGAAGAAGGAGATACTTCAAAGAAATTTGAATTCAATGGTAACATCTTTAGAGTCTATTTGTTTATACTTTGATGGATTTGCAAGTTAGTTCCCTTAATCTTGAAATTAAGTTACAATTTATATTGGATTTGCAAGTTAATATTGTTTATACTATCTTGATATGGATTTGTTTACAAATAAACAAATGTAACAGACAAACCAAACCCCTGCATCATGTCTTCAAACAGGGCATTTCTCGATACGGAAGTTTCTACTCATTTCGTGTTCACTGTTAAACCATATTGCCTTACAAATGGTTACTTTGTAAGTCTCAAAACTTATATTGGAGTTTATTTAAAGAAAAAAAAAAATGATTCATATGATATGTTTGATGATATATTGCCAATGGTTGTAAATCACTTCAGCGCCTTCCTAAAAAATTTGCACTGGCAAATGGTTTCGTGAAGACATGTGATTTGGTTATACGAGATGAAAGACAAAGGTCGTGGAATTTAAGGCTAACTGCCTATGGTTCTGAGATCTATATAGTAGGTGGATGGAAGGAATTCCGTGATGCAAATGGCTTAAAAGTGGGAGATCGTAGAATGTTTGAAGTTGTTACTAACGGAGAAAAACCTGTATGGAAATTTCATGGTGAGGCCTTAAATTTCTTGTGAAATGTTTGTGTTTGAGACTGATGCTTATCGAGATTTGTGTGCAATTAACCGTGTAACAGATAAACCTAGCCCCAACATCAAGTCATCAAACAAGTCATTTCTCTATGGTGAAGCAGTTAGTCCGAAGCCATTTGGTTATTCTCGTTTTGTATGCACTGTTAGACCTTATTGCCTTTCAAATGATTTCTTGGTAAGTCTTTTTTAGGCCAAAGTGATCATGCTTACAATAACTGTTTCGATAATATGTTCAAATGGTTGTTAACAATTTCAGCGCATTCCTAAAAAATTTGCTCATGCAAATGGTCTCATCAACAAGAAACGTGATTTGATTGTTAGAGATGAAAGGCAAAGGTCGTGGGATTTAAGGTTATGTTATTTTGGAACTTGTGTATGTATTAAAGGCGGATGGCATGAATTTCGTGATACAAATTGCTTAAAGGAAGGAGATCGCATAATGTTTGATGTTGTTACCAACGGAGAGAAACCAATATGGCAATTTCATGGTACGTTTTCTCATTTAAGCATCTTCTTTACTCTGTTTGGCATGCATCTTGGATGAAGTTTTGTATAACATTGCCCTTTTCCTACGTGAACCATCGTCCTTCATGTATTAAAAAACACTTCGAGGCTGACTACGTCAACTAGTAGTTGTTCCATTTTCCTACCTGAACTATCATCACTATCGGTTGTTCCATTGACCATTAACTCTTTGAAAAAGGAATTCATTAATTACATGGATAAGAGTTTGAAAATTATGTGAACACTTGAAAGAATGTCACACAATATAGTGAACATTATAATCCATTTGGCTTCCTTGCAAATTTTACATTGACTTACATAAGCTAATGTATTTTGTAGGCACAAAAAATCTGGAGATTGGTTGAACAATGAAGTGCGATTGAGTATATCTCTCTCTATGTATGCATTCACACCCCTTCCCTAGATCCTGCGTGAATGTGAGATGTTTTGTGCATCGAATCAACAAGGGTTTGATATGTTCATGTATATTGACTAACTTGTTAATATTATCTATTGGAAATGATAACATCCTTTAGACTTTTTCTATGAATTCCATTGAAAAATTTGATAACTTTTTTTTTTCATTTTATGATTTCATCCACTTTTAATATGAAATGTATTGTTTCGTCGTATTAATTTGAAAAAAATTGTAACATATTATAAGTGATATGTTAAGTTTACATTATTATTCTATATTTATGGGTAATATGCTTCTAAAACTAATTAAAATATGACATTTTTCTATATAAAGAGACAACACAAATATTTGAATTAATTGAAGATTAAATATATTGTGTATTATAAGAATCAAAATTAGAATTTACCACTATTAAGCATCCAAAGGTCTTAGCATCCCTATATAAAAACTTTTTTTTTTGTGTAATTTTAGTTTGACCCCCAACTTCACTTTATGAGTTTTTATTTTCTTACAGTGTCAAATAAAATGCTTTTTAAGTCGATTTGGGAATTTTCGTCAACATAGAGGCTGATGAAATTAGTAATGTCACGGGTAAGAATAACTGTATTTTAACGGTAACAGCATAGTCAATTAATAAATCAAAGTTGAGGGATATTTTTGACCCTTTTCCCTAAATTAAAATAGGAGAAAAATTTATTTCCATTGTAAGCCAAAAGGTTTCAAATATTATGAGTTTTTCCGTCGGTTATTAATCCACTTAAACATTATTTCGATTGAAAAAATCAGACGAAAATGAGCTAAGAATTAGGTCATAATCCAATTCTTTTGATTTTAATTATTTTTAAATTCAAACCTAGTTTTTTAATTTTTTATTTATTTATTTGGATACCTAATATTTATTTTTTCCTTTAATGTTATGACTTAAAAAATATATCAAATAAATAAGATTATTCTTAAAAGATATTTTAACATTTTTCATGAATGAACTAAGCTAAATGAATTAAAATGAACCCTAATGATAAATCACATGAGTTATTAACTCATCCAACTATATACAAATTAAACCATCAAAATTTTATGATTTTTTTCTCCCCAATGTTCTTTGCTTTTATTTGTCCCAACTCCCAAAAACACTAAAATTTAGTGCAGTTCTTCAAAAAAAATTTGCTTTGGATGCTGCAAAATTTCTTCTTGTTCTTCAACACACTCTACTTGCTGCATTGCTGCCATCAAATTTCCAAATAATTTGCTTTCTCCTTCAATTGTATTCAAAATTTACAGAAAGTAAGTATGATTTGTTCACAGTAGAGTTTACTGCATTCTCTTTGCGGCCATGAAAGTCACTTCAGTTAAACCACACTTTTTCAAACCCCTTCTCCCAGGTTTCAAGAATAGTCTGGTGAGTAAATCCTTAATACTTTTTTTTTTTTAATTTTCAATTTTTTCTTATGTTTTAATCTGTCTGTTTCAATTTTTGTGTTTAAATATTATTTGGAGAGTAAAAAACAATGTTTTTTTAATGTGAATCTAAAATTGGGGATTCTATGTTTGTATTTACACTGAGAATTAGTTAGATTAACTATTGTATTCCGAATCAGAGCACATAAATTGTACTGTAGGGAGTAAATTCAGGGGCGGAGTCTGGTAGGGTTCAAACCCGTTTTACACTGTTTATATATGGTTAAAATTATTTTTTAGGTATGTTTGGTGAAAATCCTAGCTCCGCCACCGGGAGTAATGTGTATATGGAGATGGAAGAATTTATCCTAGAAAAGAAAAAAAAAACTATTTTATTTTTAAAAAAAACAGCATGATTATTTGGGTTAAGTTTTATGTTGTACTG
The DNA here is from genome assembly GCA_029582545.1 of Solanum lignicaule. Taxonomy (NCBI): domain Eukaryota; kingdom Viridiplantae; phylum Streptophyta; class Magnoliopsida; order Solanales; family Solanaceae; genus Solanum; species Solanum lignicaule. Next base: position 18,202 of record JAJOOF010063507.1, on the reverse strand, counting down.
CAGAAAATTCCAGATGGTTTCTTGAAGTATTTGGAAGGATGTGAGGAAAAGGGACATGCAATACTGAAGAAGGGTGGTAAGAAGTGGGTGGTGAAGCTAAATGGACAGAAACTGGACGAGGGTTGGGGACAATTCGCGGAGGAGCATGATTTGAAGTTAGGAGATATGTTGATTTTTAGACATGAAGGAGACTTGGAATTTGGTGTTTCCGTCTTTAATTTAAGTCATTGTGATAGAGAATATGCAGAGTATTTGCAAGAAGAAGAAGAAGAAGAAGAAGAAGAAGTAGTCCGTACTATTGAAAAGACTTCCAAGAATGTTGAATTCAAAGGTAACATCTTTAGAGTCCAATTGTTTATGTTAATACCCTTACAACTCGTTTGGTTGTTGGTTAGAGTTATGCAAGTATTAGTATTGCAGGGTTTAGTTATTATGTATTACTTACATATTCTACCTTGCATAAATAATAAATTGATTTTCTCATAACTTATACATGTATTAATGATACGGAACTGTAAATTGGTAACTAAATACCGTACTTACATCAACTACAACAACATACCTAGTGTAATCCCACAAGTGGGGTGTGGGGAGAGTAAGATGTACGCAAACTATATCCTACCTTGGTAGGATAGAGAGGTTGTTTCCTATAGACGCTCGGTTCAAGAAGAAAAGTTATCCGGAGAAGGGTAGCAAGAAAAGGTTGACAACAAGTATCAAGATACATAACAGAATGGAGTGACAGATAACATTTCATTGTGGCTCTTTTAAGATTACAAAAGTAGCAAACTCACATTTCTGTATAATAATACCTTGCCTCATGGTCAATCTTTTAAAACGTAAAATTTGGACTCGTTCAGCACTCCTCTCAAGCAAGGGAATACCTCAATAGGTGTGTTGTTCTCCATGCATGGTTTACATTATGAACTATTCTACCCATAGCTACACGAATATCTGGTGCGGGATTTAAGTCCATCAGGTATCCTCTGAAATATTTTATTTTTAAAATTTTTACAAGTATTTGACTACAACGTATATATGTGTTGTTCTATAACCAAACACCGTACTTGGGTGTGCTGAATTTTACACATAACAACTAAAATGCTACCAAACATGGTACTAATTATGTTGATTTTATAAATGGATAACTCACTTCCTAACCAGCAACCAAACGACTCCCTAATTATGTAATCATTTTTTTATTAAAGCAAGGCATTTCCCATGCAGAAGGCGCTACTCACACCCCTTTTGGTCAATCTCAGTTTATATGCACTGTTAAGCCGTATTGCCTTAGAAATGGTTACTTGGTAAGTCTCAAAGGAAACATATGCACCATTTTGTTTATTTTTCTCCTCTTTGTTTATTGGAGTATTTAAGTGAGCATCTAATGCATATGAGTTGTTTGATGTAATGTGTGAATCTTTATAAACAATTTCAGCGCGTTCCTTGTAAATTTGCGAAGGCAAATGGTCTCACCAACAAAGAATGTGGTTTGATTATTAGAGATGAAAGACAAAGGTCATGGAATTTAAGGATATATACCTCTTGTTCTCAAGTCTATATTGGAGGAAGATGGAGTGAATTCCGTGCTGCGAATGACATAAAGAAGGGAGATCAAATAATGTTTGAGGTTGTTACTAATGGAGAACAACCAATCTGGAACTTTCATGGTAAGGTTCCTCATTTAAAGCAACTTCTTATTTTTCACGGTTTTTTTACTTAGTTATATGCACCATGACACTTCATAACTTCTTGGATAAAATTATTTGCTTTGTGTCTGGTTGTTCAAATCTGTAATAAATTGTTCTTCATAAACAGCTAAACATTTAAAATGCTCTCAGAAAATATTATTACAAAATTTGTGAAGTTAAATGAACAACTTGTAGATATTTTCACTACTTGGTCCCCTTGTATTAGTTACATCTGTATCAAGCTCGGTACATATGACTTGTATGCACCAGCTTCAAGTGGATAGATACTTCATATATCTAATATTACACTTAGTGTCCCACATTAGAAACATTTATTAAATAGTATAAAGTATAGGTATAAATAGGGCTCAGTGTAAGACAATAGTAGTAACACATTTCAATAATATTTGTTGCGTGCCTTTATTTCTCACAACGACATTCCTTGGAAAGTAATTTTGCAGTTTAAGCACCACTGTAAAGTGGAGTCAAGAAGCACATTTGTTTGATTGTTTCAATGTGGACACAATCAAGATTAAGTTTGAGAATAGCAAGTAAAATAGCTAATATGCATAGAGGCAACCATTCTTCTCTGTCTTCCCTTTTCGACCTCTTTTTACAAGAAAGTAGCTTGGTCTCCAATTTATTGCTTTACAAATAAGTTCTTTCTATCTAAAACCTACCAAATTGTGGTGTTCTGAATCATCAAAGCTTCTAGTGCTAATTGTAGGACATTGTTGTCTAATGTTAGAAATCTAAGGTTCAATCATCGTTCCATAAATAGGAGTGTACATCCTCCAAGCTTGAACTGGAGGTAGTAATGAAAAAAAAAAACTTGAAATCTTCAAATTTCTTCAAGGATGGCAGAGAATCACCACTGACACTATATGGTGTTTCTTCGTCAAAGAGCTTTGGCTTCATTTGTGAGAAGGTTCTAAATTCACTATGATCAACAGAATATGCAAAGAATTTGCAACAAGAAGAAACCGAAGCCCATACTTTTGAAGAGACTTGCAAGAAATTCGAATCGGAAGGTAACATCTTAAAGTCCATTAGTTTATGCTTGATGAATTTGCAAGTTAATAGCCATAATCTTAACATAAGTTTCAATTTATTTAGAAGAAAATTGGCCAAATGATTTGGTGGATGTAGATGCTTTTTCATGTTTTATTTGTGATCATTTTTTTCATTAAAGCAAAGCCATTTCCCCGTGCAGAAGCTGCTCCTCATGACCCTTCTGGTCAATCTCAGTTTGTATGCACGGTGAAACAGTATTTCCTTACAAATGGTTACTTGGTAAGTCTCAAAGGGAACATATGCACCATTTTGTTTCTTTTCCTCTTTATCAGTTGGAGTTATTTACGGTAAAATATGATGCATATGAAATTTTTGATGAAATGTGCAAATCATTATAAACAATTTCAGCGCATTCCTAGTAAATTTGCGAAGGCAAATGGTCTCACCAACAAGAATTGTGGTTTAATTATTAGAGATGAAAGACAAAGGTCATGGAATTTAAGGATATATACCTCTTGTTCTCTTGTCTGTGTTGGAGGAAGATGGGGCCAATTCTGTGCTGCGAATGACATAAAGGCGGGAGATCAAATAATGTTTGAGGTTGTTACTAATGGAAAACAACCAATCTGGAAATTTCATGGTAAGGTTCCTCATTTAAAGTAACTTCTTATTTTTCACGATCTTTTTACTTTGTTATTGTTGAAAGAATTAATGTAGTCATATTCCTTGTATACATAATTAGGATAATTATAGGGATTGATAATAGATCTATGGGATTTTGCTTTTTGCTTTTCTCCACAGTAAGGATACTATGTACATGTATATACTCTTGTTACTCCATGCAATAATATATCAGTTTATTCTCCCATACCTGGTCTGTTACATGGTATCAGAGGTAGGTCCTTCCTTATTTGGACCCCATGCTATATTGTTCACGGTCCGATTGGGCCTAGGCATGAAGGGGGTGTTAGAGTGGGACATTGGTTGGGGAATGGGCACTTGGTCTGCTTATACGGACTTGGACAACCTTCCGTTCATGAGCTAACTTTTGGGGTTGAGTTAGGCTCAAGGGTCACCCTCCACTTTCAACCCTAAGGTCGTGGGTTGAGTCACCAAGGGAGCAAAAGGCGGAGCACCGGGGGGGGGGGCGTTAAAAAAAAGAAAAAGGTTATATACACCATGACACTAAATAATTTCTGGGATAAAATTATTTGTTTTGTGTATGGTTGTTCAAATCTGTTAAAAGTGTTGTGCATAAACAGCTACGCATTTAAAATTTACCTAATCAAACAGTTTGAATTTTTTTTAAAAAATGATCTTTGTAGAACATTTTTTACATATGGAAGTATATTTCGTAGTGAACATTTCAGTTTATAGCAAAAGGGCCTTATTTATTTAATCAGGCAAACAATTTCATTTCATAAGTCAAAAGGCCAAAAAGGGCCGGATACAAGAAGTATACCAAACAGTAAAGAACCTACAAAAGAATATGGTTCTCTACAAAAGACACCCAATACTCTATACATCCCAGGACTACATGGGTACAGCAAAAATAACTAAGACATCGGAGACTACTCATCAACTGCCGAAAACTCGTTTCTACCCCTTCAAAAGCCCTCCTATTTCTCTCTGCAAATGATCCATGTCAAAGCCAGAGGAACAACATTTGATGCCCTGCTCTTTCTCTTGCTTCTTACAGCTTTCCAGCAAAACAACAGGTCCTTCACAGACCTTGGCATCACCTAAGACATACCAAACCAACTAAATATATCCTACCATTGTCTCCTGGTCAGAGTGCAGTATAGTAGAAGATGATCAACATCTTCGCCCACCTCCTTGCATAAATAAACATGTACAAACAACCTTTCTTTTTGAAATGTTTTCCATCGTCAAAATCACCCCTCTAGCAGCTTACCAAGTGAAAAAGCACACTTTCTTTGGCACCTTGGGAATCCAAATAGACTTTACAGGATAAGCTTCCTCCTGCCCTCACCAAAAGCTTCTCGTAAAAGAACTTAGACAGAAAACACACAATTGTTCCCCAACTTCCATCTCATCGTCTTTGGGGAGGCTCACAATGTTAATGGAGTAAAGCTTGTAAACTTTGATATTCATTTACCTCCCAATCCTGGAAATTCCTTCTGAACCTCAAATCCCAAAACAATTCTTCCCTTGTGTCCCCCTTATTTGCTGGACTACTGCCTTCCTTTGAACAAAAACCCTATAAATGCTTAGAAACTTATCTTTTAACAAAGTATCTCCACCATATATTTCTCCAAAAACTTACTCTATTCCTATCTCATTCCCCGAAAGAGATATTATCATAAAGTTCTACCCAACCCTTCATGATATTCCTCCACACACCACACCCGAAAGGCAACATAATATCAGTAGTTCTCCATCCCTCTTCCATCTCACCATGTTTATCTACTATCACCCCTCTCCATAATGATTGAACCTCCACCCTGAATCCCCACAACCATTTCCCCAACAAAGCTTTGTTGAAGACCTTCAAATCTTTAACTCCAAGGCCATCCCAATTTTTAGGAGCTGTCACTGTCTCCCTACAGACCAAGTGATTCCTTTCCACTCCGCTGGATACCAAAGGAAGTTTCTTTGAAGCCTTTTCAATTTTTCCATAACATAGATAGGAGCATGAAATAAGAACATAAAATAAGTGGGAATGCTTGATTAAGTGCTCTTAATAATCACCTCCTTCACGGGCCCATTATCCACCGAGTTTAGAAGGCTGTGATTGGTCCAAAGGGCGGGTCACAGACGGATTTCTCGGTTATCAAAAAAAAAATAATCACCTCCTTCACGCCTTTGGACAAATACTCTTTTCTACCAACCTGCAAGCCTCTTGTCAACCCTCTAAAGAACTGAATTCCATATAGAAAGATCATTATTCGAGGCTCCCAGAGGTAAACCCAAATACGTGTGTGTTTGTGTTTGAGTTGATTAAGATAGTCTTCTATAAATTCTTTCTAGACAGTCATTTTTGTAACTGTACAAACTTGTTGCTTAAAGAACAATGGATCCAATAGTCATTTTAACCCATAAAAACACTTTTACAAGTCCTACTAAACACCAAAGTATGTGACCCTTTCTCTAACTTGCTTGGCCCTTGAATTTTTTCATTGCTTGTACAATTGAGGAGGTCGTGGTGATTTTCAGTATGTTGGCACAGCACAGTTCATAAAAGTATAAGTATTGTTTGTGCACTTCTAAATCTCATGAGATTCAAATTTTAAATCATTAAACTTTATTTTATAACATCATGAAGCAAAAAGAAATTTTAAGAAAGGTCTACTTTGGGGAGTGAAGTCCTACTAATATCGAGAAGATGTGCAAAAAGATGGGGTGGATATTTAGACAGTATTCATATTTTAATTGTGTTCTTTTTGTTGTACTTAATTTTGTGACTCGGGTTTGTGTATTACCATGTAACAGAGCTAACAAACCCCAGCACTGTTGAAGAGCCTTCCGAAAATTCTGAATTCAAAGGTAAGACCTTTAGAGTCTTTTAGCTTAGTACTTGAAGAATTGCAAGTTAGTTCTCAGTTTTAAAATAAGTTTCAATCTAGATGAAAACTTAGCCAATTGTTGGAGTGGATATTTAGATGCTATTCATCTTGATTATTAGTCATATTTAAGTTCTTATGGAATTGTCTAAAATTAACAGTGCAAGGCTTTTCCCCATGCAGAAGCTGCTCCTCACAACCCTATTGGTCAATCTCATTTTGAATGCTTTGTTAGACCATATTGCATTTCAAAGGGTTACTTGGTAAGTCTCACAACTCATTTCCCTTTAACCCTTCAAGAATGTCCAGGCTAAAGGACACATTTGCACCATTTTCTCTTTTCCTCCTTTTTTTTTGTTGGAGTTATTTAAAGCAAAAGTATGAAGCATATCATATGTTTGAGTGCAAAATATAAACCATTTCAGCGCCTTCCTAAACAATTTGCCATAGCAAATGGTCTCATCAACAAGAAATGTGGTCTGATTATCAGAGATGAAAGAGAAATATCATGGAATTTAAGGCTATATACCCACAATTCTATAGTCCATATATTGGGTGGATGGAGTGAATTCTGCGTTGCGAATGAATTAAAGGAGGGAGATTATATGATGTTTGAGGTGGTTGTGAATGGAGAAAAACCAATATGGAAATTTCACGGTAAGTTTCTCATTTAAGCCAATGATTTACATATCTACTTTTCTACCTTTTGTCAAGGATCTTTTTACTTTGTTATATACATCATGTCACCATGGCCAGACACACCTTGCCTAGATGACACTACTTCGCTGAAAACTTTACTGAATTTATATATGATAAAATAATAACTCTTGAGCAGAGGGTTTATCGAAAACAACCTCTCTACCCCACAAAAGGTAAGAGTAAGGTTTCCGTATACCCCACCTTCCCCAAAGCCCACTTGTGGGATCACATTGGGCATGTTGTTGTTGTTGAAATAATATGCGAAAGCTGCTACTCACAAACCGCTTGGTCAATTTCAGTTTTAATGCATTGTTAGACCGTATTGCTTTTCAAATGGTTTCTTGGTAAGTCTCAAACTCAGTCTCCCTAAACCAATCAAGAATTCAGACTAAATGAAACATTGCACCATTTTCTTTTCCCTCTCTTTGTTTATTTGAGTTATTTATGGTGAAAATATGAAGCAAATGAAATGTTTGATGATATGTGCAAATGTTACAAAGCCATTTCAGCACCTTCCTGTACAATGTGCACGGGCAAATGATCTCACCAACAAAAAATGTGGTCTGATTATTAGAGATAGAAGAAAAAGGCAATTTAAGGCCGACTACCTTAAAGTTCTCAAGTCTATATTGGAGGTAGATTGCATGAATTCTGTGTTGCAAATGACTTTTAAGGTGGGAGATCATATAATGTTTGAGGTTGTTACTAAGGGAGAAAAAACCAATATGGAAATTTCTTGGTAAACCCTCTCATTTGTGCGACCTCAACGATCTGTTTACTTTGTAATATACACCATGAAATTTGTTTGTGTTTGGTTGTTCAAAAATGTGTTGCACATAATTTATGAACAACTAAATTTTCAAAAATTTAATCAACCAGACAGTTGGAAAATGTTTTATGAAACGATCTTTGTGAAATGTTCCTATGTGTGGAATATATTCTGCCTAATTTATACACACTATTCCGCCATTAAATAGTGTATTTAAAGTGTCGTTTAACGTTGTCCTTTCTTTTATAGTTTGGTTTTAGAAGCTGATGTTTCTTGTTATAAGAATTGTGCTTCATCTTTCATAGGTTATAATTCATCGTAAACCTTGCAGTTTTCTCTAGATATTGATTGTTCTAAAGACCCTGTCCCAGGTTCTATGAGGATAAATTTTCATATGTTGTACTTCATAAAGTTCAGAAAACTATTACGCTTTAAAACGATATTAAAGAATATATCTATACAAGTTCTTTTTCTTGAAAAGAGAAACAGCTATTCGAAAAATAGTAGGCCTTTTTTTCCGAATGTTTGTGTTTGAGTCAATTAAGATGGTCTTCTATCACTTCTTCCTCAACCTTCCTTGGCAGTATTTTTTATTTGGTAATTATACAAACATGTTACTTAAAGAATTAGGGTTGAATAATCATATGTAAGAGCACTTTTACAACTCTACCTAAGTATATTATTCTTCTCTAATTTGCTTAGCCCCATATTTTCTTCGTTTCTTCCTTTGTTGAGAGAGGGTGGTGACTTTAAGTATGTTGTATTAATGTGTGCATTGATAGCATAACACAGTTAATACAAGTATACTAATTCTTTTCGCATTTCTAGGCTAGTCAAATTAAAATATAAATCATTAAGCTTTATGTCCATAACATTGTTCTTGTTTCCTTAGTAATATTTGGAAGCCATAAGAAATTTCAAGAAAGGTTTACTTTGGAGATTGAGCCCTACTGGTTTTGAAAAATATCCAAAAGATGGGGTAGACGTTCGGAAATTGTTCGTTCTTTTAATTGTAATCTCTATCATACTTCATGTCTTGACATGAGTTTTTGTATACAATTATCTTGTAACAGACAAACCAACTCCCAGCATCATGTCATCAAGAAAGGCGTTTCCCCATGTAGAAGCTGCTAATCACAAGCCTTCTGACCATTCTCGTTTTGTATGCACTATTAAACCATATTGCCTTACATATGGTTATTTGGTAAGCTTAAAACCCCATTTCATGCAAATCTTTCAAGAATGTTCAGGCTAATGTGATCATGCGTATCATTTTATTCTTTTCTCTTTCTTTTGGAGTTAATTTTGGTGAAAATATGAACCTAAGAACTGTTCTACTGATGAGTGCAAATGGTGATATACCCTTTCAGTGCGTTCCAAAACAATTTGCACTCAGAAATGGTCTCATCAGGAAGAAATGCGATGTGATTATTACAGATGAACGGCAAAGGTCGTGGAATTTAATTTTACGTCCTTTTGGTACTAGTGTGTGTATTAGAGGTGGATGGGATAAATTCCGCGAGGCATATTGCTTAAAGGAGGGAGATCGCATAATGTTTGAGGTGGTTACAGATGGAGAGAAACCACTATGGAAATTTCATGGTAAGTTTTCTCATTTGAGAAGCATCTTTTATTTTTTTGATCATCTTATATATGCACACACTTTGACTATATTTGGCATGAATCTTGGATAATGCAATTTTTACTTAAATGTTAAAAATCACCCTGGGTTGAAATCTTTCTATCCCATACTAATGTGTTCGGTTTCATTGAGGATAAATCTTTCATGTCTTAGGAGGTTCTTACAAGGTAAAAAGGGCCACCCGATGCACAAAACATCCCACATTCGCAGGGGTCCGGTGAAGGGCTAGACCCCAAGGGGTGTGATGTAGACAATCTACCCCAATGCAAGCATTAATGACTGATTCCACTGCTCGAACAATGTAGTGAATATTTTAAACACTTTAATAGCTTCTTTGCATAGATTTGATTATTAACATGAAAAAATGTACTTTTTACAGGCAAAATTTCTTGGGAGAATGTAAGCGTCATTGAAGAATGAAGCAGTTGGTGATGGAAAAGAAAAAGCAATAGTGAAGCAATTAAACAGAATTTATCTCTCTTTGGTTGATTCAATTATATGGTGTACAACCTCAACAAAGAACGTTATGTTTTCTCCGTAACTTCGTTGAATTGCTATACCCTTGCCTAGTGGTCAATGAAGTGGGTGAAATTTGGAGACTAGCTAGAGTTCAAATCTTGACAGAGACAACAAACAAAAAATGATAGGTGGTTTCTTCCTATCTGTCTAAGCCATGTCGGGTAGAGTTACTAGTACATGCACTAGTAGGATGTAAGCTAGCTCGATCACCATCATTATCCCCCCCCTCCCCCCCACCCCCCAAACAAATAATTGTACGTACTAATAATTATGTTATGATTTTATCCAGTGTTATCAACTTCCATGAATTCCTTAGAAAGCTTTGGCAACTTCTCTTGTCCATTTTTTTTTTATGATTTTTATCTTTAGGTGACCAATTTTAGAAATTAAGAATGTCACTAAAATAATGCCATATAATAATGTCAAATATCTCTAACACGATTTAACAAATTTCTAGGTGTCATGCTAATTTTGTAAAAATAGTTCTTATCTTGATTGGTGTTGAAATACCCTATCTCTAGCATGATTTAACAAATTAAATTTTCTGTGGAAGATTTTATGTTAATACAAGTGTTTAATGAAGTGTTTATAACATATAATTTGTATAAAAAACTTATCTTGATTGGTGTTGAAATACCCTGAGGTCAAATAACCAAAAAAATGCTCCCAAATCGACACTTGGGACAATTGTGCACTATTTTGATGGAGTTGCTAGATATTACTCCCTCCGTCTTAATTTTATATCCAGCATAAATATTATAAAAAATTTACGTTTTGGAATGTCTCAAAAATAGAGATATTGGTCATTGTTGAACAAAAAAAAGCTTGAAATTATTGACAAGAACTAGGGTGAAAAAAAGGTGTAAAGTTTGTTTCATCTCGCAAAAAAATGGAAGGATTTTGATTATTTAATATTTTTTTACTAGATTGTGATGCGTTAGAATATTACAAGGTTGATGCAAGCGTGATTTCCTTCTTAATTTATGACTTTCAGTTGCACTTGTTAATTAGTTAGATATAATGATATGTATCTTATTACTATGTATCTCGAATACAAGTATTTGTATGTGATAAATACATGTATCCGAAGTAAAAAATATGATATGATCCGTAATTGTGCAAATTGAAGGGAAATAAACTAAACTAGTAAAATTTATGTTATTTACCCATAAAAAATCAGCCCCAATGAAAATAATGCCTAGGAGGAAAAATGAAACTAATATGTTATAACTCACACAAAATTATATAATTTTTACTACATTAAACTTTAAATAGATTAAGTTGGATAGGCTTCATAGTTACATAATTACTTAATTCTCTCAGGAAGGTGTAAAAAATACCCAAAATGCTCGGTCATTAATTCGCATTATAATACATAATGTATATATGTAGATATATGATGTATAACTATGTATTAGTAGGGATAGGATGTAATTTAAATCTTAGACTATGTGATTTCTTTAATTTTTACTATAAATAATATATAATTATGTATAAATAATATATCCACATTATTATACACAAAATCAAATGAAGATGGAAAAAATGGTCATTAATTCAACAATTAATTCTAAAAATTCATCAGAACAAATATTTAAGAAATCAAATTTTAAGTGCGGGAGAGAGAAAAATAAAAGTGGAGACCAAGTTTTTGGCTAATTTAATTAGTTAAATAACTGAATTTACATTTTCGATAATTTAATAACATTATACTTAATTGCAAGTGCATGTCGATAATGAGCTATGTGCTTCTAGCTACTTATTAATAGTAGTAAAGTAAAGTAAATAAAATACTCCATTTAGGGTGTGATTGGTTCATAACTTTTTCATGTATAGTTGATTTAAAATATTATTTTTGTCTTATATTAAAAAAAAAAAAAAAACAACAACAACAATTTCCGTGACAATAAGAGAAAAATCATTTTTCAAAACTCTTCCACGCTATTTCCATGTAAATATGTTTTTAAATATATATACTATGATTTAATGAATATAGTAATTATAAATATTTTACATTTTGCACCCTTAATATAGATTCTTTTATGTAATTTATCCCTTTTATTTTTTATTTTTATGATATGCACCCCCTTTGAAGTGTTTTTTCACCTATAAATAGGGCATTCATTTCCCTAGGAAATATCACCTTCTTTCTCTACATTTCTTAATACATGTTCTATTATTTCAGTCCCAAAAATAACATTTCATGGCCACCATGAAAGGCTCTTCAGAGAAACCAAGTTTTTTTCATCCCATCAGGTCAAGTTTCAAGCAAGGAATTGTAAGTAAAGCTTTAAAATGTTTAGGGTCGTTGGGGGTAGGGTTTGAACACTCATTCTTGGGAATGTAATTTTGTGATCCTTTGATTGTTAGATATGATTTTAGTTCTCTTTACTTGTAGTAAATCTACTAAACATTATTCTTCTAGATTGGAATTGTAATCTTGAGTTGTTTCTTTTCTTTTTTTATAGAGTATTTTTCTTCCATATATAATAGCTAGTCTTCTACCATTAATTTTAGGGGATATACATACTATTTATTCTTTGATTTAGGCCTTATTTGTTTTCATTAAAATTAAGATATGCGTTTGATATGAATGCACATTTGATAATTAAGATGTTGTTTCTAGATCTAAATATTGAATGAATAAAACTATTTGTTCTTTAGCATCTGAAGTGCATTTATTTATTTCAAAGCATAATAAATGCACAATTCAAATAAATACTAGAAAAATAAAAAAAATTAACAAAATAAAATCATTATTTGATTAAAAATGAACATTTATGTTTCCTAGCGATGATAGAGATAGTTTTTTGTGAGAGTGATAATAGTTGGTGTTAGTGACTATTAATAGTGCTGGAGATGATAGTTATAATTGTGGAGGTGGTTGGTGTTGTATTTACTGACGTGATGTTAGCAGTTCGTAGTGATAGTTGTGGTTGTAGAAGAGAATTGTTTGTTGATGTTAGCAGTTGGTGGTGGCTGAAGAATATGTGATGATTGTGTTGGTAATAGTTGGAGGCAATGCTAGTTGTGATAATTGAGGTGATTGATAGTATCTATTTCCACACTAGTGGTGGTGACTAATAGTATTGGTGGTCGAGGTGGAAGAGGCAGTGAATATTTTTATAATAATGGGGATGGTCGGAGTGGTAGCTACCGATCTAGTAATGGTTGACCGGGATGATAGTTGCAAACTTGCCGTTATTGCTGGTTGTAATGATAGAAATGATTGGTGGTGGTGACTGGTGGCTGGCAACGATAATAGTGGTAGTGATCGATGATAGTGGATAAAGTGGTGGTAAAAATTATTTACACAAAAATGCATCTAAATGGTATCATGCCTCATTTATTTTTATTAAGATTAACACATTTGAATCTCAATGCACACATCTGAATATTAAATAGTTAAAACAAAGTTAATAACAATAACATATTTGGGTATTAATAGTCAAATTATAGATTGTCAAAACAAAGAAATAAGTGTAATTTAATATTTTCTTAAAAGGTGTGTCAATTATGACGGTACAAGTAAAAGGAAAAGGACTAAGGAGGTAGTAATTTAAAATCTATAAAAACTTTTGAAACATGTGATATTAAAAATGTTATAACAATTCCATCAATAACTTTTTAACTTCCTTTGCAATTATTGTTACCTTGCAGAGTCTTCCTAATGAACTTTTGAAGCATCTGAAGGGACATGATCAGTATGAACATGCAATACTGAGACGGGCCGGTAAGTAATAACGAAGTTAGAAATTTTACAAAGAATATTCATAATTTGATATATATATATATATATATATATATATATTACTGTCTATTTTACTTGTCCATTTTTATCTTTATACTTCATTTAAGAAGTTTCTTATTAGGGGATCTATTTTTATGGTTAAACTACCATAAGGTAGTGAATGTTGTATTTCAATAGCATTTTTTCACAATTAATGATTAAGTTGATACTATTAAAATAAAATAATAAATCTATCTTGATTTATTAAAATGAACAAGTAAAAAGAAAAAATAAGTTTTACAATAGTGAGTAAGTAAAAGGAAACCGAGGAAGTATGAACAAGTAATTTTTTTATCTATGTATAATTTTTCTTATAACTAACTATCCTTCCCTCTATATGATTACGTAATTGCAGATAAAGAGTGGCTGGTGAAATTGAACGGTGTAAGACTAGAAGACGGTCTTGAAAAGTTTGCAGAGCAAAATAATTTGGAGGAGGGACATACCTTGGTGTTCAAGTATGAAGGAGATATGAAATTTGAAGTTCTCAGGTTTGATTTATCTAATCAATGTGAGATAGAAGAACAACAAAAAGTTGAGAAGATTTCTGAGAGATCTAAATCCAAAGGTAAAAGTTCTATAAGATAACGTGAAAAATGATATTTGAAAAAAGAAGAAGAAATTAAACGAGAGTATTTGAAACTTGAAATAGTTTTTAAAACCTAAAAAAAAAAGGTAGAAATTTTGTGATTGGAAAAAATATCGATCAATTTTTCAAACTTGAAACTCATTTTTTTAAAACAAAGCTCATATTTTTTGTTTAATAAGGAACGAAAATTTAGTTGTCATTCATACTTTAAAAGGTTTTATATTACAGAACGTAAAAGATAAATGTCGACAATATAAAAACACTTATTATCTTAAATAATTAAGGAAATTTATATACATGTATATAAAATTACTTGTCATTTATCATATATAGTTTGTTAATTATTTATTGCTTAAATAGAGTTCCATGCAATAATATTCCAAGCTTTTATATCGTCATTAGATAATTACAGGTAAATCTTTTGAAAAACACTACTAATTAGTAATATGATTAATCTTAAAATTTAACCTAATATTACTTGTTAAAATTCACTAATAATTTTTAAAAATCTCTATACTAATATTACTTAAATTTTACCATGCAGGAGCTGCTATGCACAAGCATTTAGATCATTCCCGTTTTGTATGTACTATTAGACCATATTGTTTTAAATATGGTTACTTGGTAAGACCAATTTTATTTTATTTTTAAATTTACATACTTTAATTGTGTTACAAAAGTATTGTACTATCAATATATTATTGAATTAATATGGTTATAAATTGTTTCAGTGTCTTCCTATAGCATTTGTATTGAACAACAATCTTCGGGACAAGATAGGCAATTTGATTATTAGAGATGAAAAACAGAGATCGTGGAATTTAAGACTAAATTCTTTTAGTCCGAAACGATTCGTTCTTAATGGTGGATGGGCTGAATTTAGTGTTGCAAATGATATAAAGGAGGGAGATGAAGTAATGTTTGAGATTGTTACTAATGAAGAGAAACCAATATGGCAATATCAGAGTAAGTTTTCTCATTTAAGTAATTACCTTATTTTTCCAACAATTTTTATTAAATTGCAATAGTAGAATATTGTCACATCAATTAAGTAACTGAACAAATCATCTCAATATAGTGAGTGATTTTAACTTTTAATCATATATAAGAAAAATCAAACCATAACATCAAGTCATCTCCCTTTGCAGAAAAACCTAAATTCAAGTCGGGAGAACTTTCTCAAAGACAGAATCAAGATCAAACTTTAGAAGTTGGTACTGCCAAGCTTTTAGGTAATTCACATGTTGTATTTATTGTGATTTTTTTAATAATAGACTATTGGCACGTCAGTTAAGTTATAGAAATATTATCTAAATATTATGTGTGATTTTAACTTTTAATCGTCTTACAGAAAAATCAAACAACATCAAGTCACCTCCCCTTGCAGAGCCCCCTAAAGTCAAGTCGATGGAACTTTCTCAAAGACAAGATGTTGAAAATCTGACGTTAGAAGTTGGTACTGACAAGCTTTTTGGTAATTCACATTTTATTTTAATTGTGATTTTTTTAATTATAGACTACTGACACGTCAGTTAAGTTATAGAAATATTATCTAAATATTATGTATGATTTTAACTTTTAATTGTGTTACAGAAAAATCATACAACATCAAGTCATCTCCCCTTGCAGAGCCCCCTAAAGTCAAGTCGGTGGAACTTTCTCAAAGACAAGATTTTGAAGATCTGACGTTAGAAGTTGGTACTGACAAGCTTTTTGGTAATTCACATTTTATATTAATTGTGATTTTTTTAATAATAGACTATTGTCACGTCAGTTAAGTTATAGAAATATTATCTAAATATTATGTATGATTTTAACTTTTAATTGTGTTACAGAAAAATCAAACAACATCAAGTCATCTCCTCTTGCAGAGCCCCCTAAAGTCAAGTCGGTGGAACTTTCTCAAAGACAAGATTTTGAAGATCTGACGTTAGAAGTTGGTACTGACAAGCTTTTTTGTAATTCTCAGTTTATATTCAGTGTGCTTTTTTTAATAATATACTATTGGCACATCAGTTAAGTGATAGAAATATTATATAAATATTATGAGTGATTTTAATTTTAATCGTGTTACAGAAAAATCAAACCACAACATCAAGTCATCTCTCCTTGTAGAGTCCCCAAAAGTCAAGTCGGGGGAACTTTCTCAAAGACAAGATTTTGAAGATCTGACGTTAGAAGTTGGCACCGACAAGCTTTTTGGTAATTCAAATAACAACATCGAGTCATCTCCCCTTGCGAAACCCCCAAAATCCAAGTCGAGGGAACTTCCTCAAAGACAGGAGTTTGAAGATCAGACGTTAGAAGTTGTTACTCACAAGTCTTTTGGTAATTCTCATCTTATATTCAATATGATTTTAGAAACAATAAAATATTGTCATATCAGTTAAATGATTAAACATAGCATTTGCATGTAGTAAGTAAATTTAACTTTTAACCATGTAATAGACAAATCAAACAACAACATCAAATCATCTCCCCTTGCAAAGCCTAAATCCAAGTCAGGGAAGCTTCCTCAAAGACAGGAGTTTGAAGACCGAACAGTAGAAGTTATTACTCTCAAGCCTTTTGGTAATTCTCATTTTATATTCAGTGTGATTTTTGCAATAATACAATATTGTCACGTTTGGTGAGTGATTGAACATATCATTTGAATGTAGTTAGTGATTTTAACTGTTAATCATGTAACAGACAAATCAAATAACAACATCAAGTCATCTCCCCTTGCGAAGCCCCCTAAATCCAAGTCGGGGGAACTTCCTCAAAGACAGAAGTTTGAAGTTCAGACGTTAGAAGTTGTTACTCACAAGTCTTTTGGTAATTTTCATCTTATATTCAATATGATTTTAGAAACAATAAAATATTGTCATATCAGTTAAATGATTAAACATAGCATTTGCATGTAGTAAGTAAATTTAACTTTTAACCATGCAACAGACAAATCAAACAACAACATCAAGTCATCTCCCATTGCAAAGCCTAAATCCAAGTCAGGGAAGCTTCCTCAAAGACAGGAGTTTGAAGACCGAACAGTAGAAGTTATTACTCTCAAGCCCTTTGGTAATTCTCATTTTATATTTATGTGCTCTTTGCAATAATACATTATTGTCACGTTTGTTAAGTGATTGAACATATCATTTGAATGTAGTGAGTGATTTTAACTTTTAACCATGTAACAGACAAATCAAACCACAACATCAAGTCATCTCCCCTTGCTAATCACCCTAAATCTAATTCGAGGAAACGTGCTCAAAGAGATGATTTTGAAGATCGCCCGTTAGAAGTTGTTACTGACCAGTCTTTTGGTAATTTTTATTTTGTATTTAGTTTGATTTTAGCAACAATATAATATACTGTCACATTAGTTAAGTGATTGTACATATCATTTGAATGTAGTGAGTAATTTTAACTTTAATCATGTAACAGACAAATCAAACCACAAAAAAATCAAGTCATCTCCCCGTGCAGAGCCCTCTAAATCCAAATCGGTGGGACTTCATCAAAGACAAGAATTTGAAGAACGAACATTAGAAGTTGCTACTCACAAGTCTTTTGGTAATTTTCATTTTGTATTTAGTTTGATTATAACAACAGAATATTGTCACGTCAGTTAAGTGATAGAAAATATTATCTAAATATTGTGAGTTATATTAACTTTTAATCATGTAACAGATAAAACAAACCACAAAAAAATCAAGTCATCGCCCCTTGCAGAGCCCTCTCAATCCAAGTCTAGAGGACTTCCTCAAAAACAGAATTTTGAAGATCAGACGATAGAAGTTGTTACTCACAAGCCTCTTGGTAATTCTCATTTCATATTCATTGTGATATTTACAACAACAATAATAGTGTCACGTCAGTTAAGTGATAGAAAATATTATCTATATATTATGATTAATTTTAATTTTTAACCATGTAACAGACAAACCAAACTACTCCATCACTTCATCAAAAGAGGCATCTCC
>JAJOOF010063506.1:0-12836 GCA_029582545.1 Solanum lignicaule | reverse complement strand
AAAATAAAAAATAACTTTAATTTGTATTCTTGATCAGACACAGATCCAAATTTCAAATATCATTTTCATTTAAAAATAAACACTATTCAAATTTCTCATTGAAATATGACTTAACGTCACACAAAGTGAAAATAAAAGTTAAGAGTTTTATTTTAGAAAGAGATATTTTAAGAACTAGAAATCTTTTTAAAGGGTGAGTAATACAGTAACTAATCAAATTAAAAGTGTTTGTAACTCAATACTCACAAGTTATTTCAATTTTTTTGATTGATTTTAACTTATAAGCATTTTAATGCTAATCAAATATGTACAACTCTAAAAGTATTTATAAACCAGTTTGATCAATTTATAAGCTTAGTGAAACACTCTCTTAATCTTTAATTACTTGAAATAAATACTTTTAATTTTCTTTGCTTGTGAAAAATCACAAATTTCTCGAAATATTGACTCTTTCATTATTTAATTATTCAACGTGCTTATAGGCGAATCGATCAAAGCAATAGAGGGTTTTGAGAACCCATTAACTTTTACCAAAATCTTGTATTTACATTAAAATTCCATCCAATATAAGAAATTGATAATTGAGAAACTATAACTAAAGGAAATTATTGATTTAGTGAAAAAGAAAGAATCTCAATTTTAGTGTTATCATGTTTGATGCGGGTTCAATTTCCCTTATAGTCAAACCAACATTTTTTATCCATTATTATTATACTAGGGTAGGGAGGCCCATGCTAATAGTAAAAATATTATGATTGTAAAAATATTGTAATATTAATGAACGAAGGGTTAGGGCGTTTGTATGTAGAAGATAGATAACATGATCTATTATATTATGTACTATTAGAAATATTTAGAATATGTACAAGACATAACTATGATGTCGAGTTGAACGGTTTGCACATACTAACTAATGTAACATAACCAAAATAATATAGTACACGTTGCAGTTTTGGAATATAAGATTAGCATGTCATTGTCTATCATATTTAGAGGACACTGCAGTTTGCCTGTCGGCAGCTAATCTTGCTGATGCAAAAAACCAGAGCATAGGGAGAGTCATTCATTATAGTGTCCCTAGTATAAGCAAAAGTGACAAAATGGTGTGAGAGAGTTCCTGTAATTAGAGAGTTTAAAGTATGTTAGAAAGTGCAAATATGGCAACAGATAGCAAAGCGATTTTAATATAGGGAGCAAGTAGAAAGAGAAGCATGAAATCAGCATAAAATTGATAGAGTTGCTGTTGAATGTCTGTGTGAGTGGCGTAATAGCCTACAGTGAATGAAGTTAGCTAGTAGACAGAAATGTCGTTCCTATTGTTCCTATTGATAAGTGTGTATTATAAACAGTGAACATGAGAGGAGGCCTAAAAAAGAAATTGTTAACCAATTGATTTGAGTATGGATATGAACAAGGATAGAGATTTATTAGGCCTGAGTTAATGTGAGACTGCAATATTATGTCTGACATAAAGAAAACAAAATTTCGAAATTTGAAAGCAGATAAGATCAATCGTAAAAGCAGCAGCATAACATAAGTATGACACTTACAAATAGGTGTATAAAAGAAAGTAAGGTAAAGGTAAAAGTAGAGACGTTAAGCAGCAAATTTGGCACTAAATGAAAAGATGTGGAATGCATAATCATTCTGAGCTATAATTTGGTGTGAAAGTGAGATGTAGACTGACCTTTTACACCTTTTTGGTTGGTGTGGGTGGTTCAAATTTTGTCGGTGCATTTGAAGGACCAGCTGTAGCAGTTGTTGCCATGACTTCTACCTCACTTGTTTCCAAAGGCTTTATCTTTTTAGGAGTCCTATCAGTAGTGCTCTCTGGAGTATGTTGCTTTTCCGTGTAGGAAAGAATGGACAAAGTTGCATTTGTGGTATTTGAGCTGCCCCAAGATGACTTCCTTAACTGAATTTCGAATAGTTTGCTTGACAGCATCTCATGGACATGAGTAAGAGACAATGATTGTTGCTGTAAATGTAAGACGTTAGAACAAACAGTTTAGAGCAAACAGAACATCGAAGGATATAACAAGAAAAAGCCATGTTTCGTATGACAACCCAGAAAAAAAGAATATACAGCAGAACAATAAAGAGTGCAGCTTTACTTCTTTTTCCCCTTATGAATATGCAAAAGCATCTGAAATAAACATACGTTTTACTTTAAAGTGCAGATGCAGTCAACAATTTCAGTATATGTTGCAGAGCATTTCTTGTGAGATTAAAAGAGTATATACAGAATACCCAAAAAGGGAAATGAGCAGAAATCTTTAGCAAAGCTTCAGAGACAGATTTAAAGGCTGTAGAGAAACAGAAAAGAGTAAAGAACAGGCGTTACTATGAGCAATAGAACATCCATGGATATAACAAGAAAAAGCTTGGTTTGCTATTGCAACCCATAAAAAGAAAATAAACAGTAAAACAACAAAGATTACAATTTTACTCGTTTTTTCTCTTATGAATGTGCAAAAACACTTTAAATAGACATATCTTGCAGTTTAAAGTTCACATGCATTGAAGAATTGCACTATATGTTGCAGGACATTGCCTGTCTAACCAAAATAGTATATACAAAATACCTAAAAAGGGAAATAAGCAGAAATCTTCAGCAAAGCTTCAGAGGCAGATTTAAAGTCTGTACAGAAATAGGAAACAGTAAAGAACAGATGGATTCGGCATTGAAATGTACAAGTAGCTAGTGGGAATGAGAGATAACCTTAGTGCAAGTTATGTCAAATATGTCTTCTGCTGTCATGAACAGTAATTTTTCTCCTAATTCAGCTGAGATAGATGCCGTAGTTATAGCAGTATTGTCAATAAGATCAATTTGGAAGCTACAGCTGAAATGAAGGGAAGTTAGAAATATGTGTATAATATACGCTATATTTTGTAGAAAGTGTAATTTAGAAGTCAGAAAAGTATAGAAACGAGGTACTAATGATGTTTTTCGATTGCATTTTGGACATTCAAAATCCTTTCGATCTTTTGTGCGCTTCTTCTGTTTGCAGCCTGAGCATTCAAGCACACAAAAGTCTTGGAACTCATCTAATATGGCCATCTCTGCTTCAACATAGAATATTCCCATCTGTGGGAAGTTGTCATCATTTAGGCAAAGCTGTAGACTCAGAAAATGACTATGGATACTCAGAAATAAGCAGGTTGAAGTATGACTTACAGAAGGTGCTGTTGAGATTTCTGCAATAGAGATAAGTTGTTGGCCAGCAGGAGTGACTATCATGGGACTGATAGATGAGGTTGCTGAGGTTTTTTCTGACGGAGAACCTAACAACATTGTCTTGTTTTCTTTGGCCCTATTGTTAGATCAAATAATATGTTTAGCAGGTTATTTAGATGCAAAGTCAAGCTGTAGAATAAATATGAAAGGTGAGTACCAGTTGATGAGTGCCGCTGCCTGTGGGTAGTTAGGATTTACACGGACTGTGGAATTGTACCTAGTCTGCAGTGATAACCCTGTATAACACATAGGTTGTATATTGTGTTGTTACTATATAAAAAAATTATGGTGGTAAGAAGTGAGCATATATGTACCTTGATAGGTAGAGATTCCTATACTCCTTCCGAGGATTACAAGCAGATCTGCCTCTGTTGCCATTTTTGAGGAAATTTCATGTCCTTCTATTTCTCCAAAATCCTCCCATAGAGTGAAGAGAAACTGATTTTTCCTGAGAGTGTCAGAACAGAAGGACAGAGCAGTAAGTACTATGATAGTGCGTACACGATAATTGATGATGTTAGTAGACAAATGCAGAAAGTAGTTACTTAGTAAAAATATTTGCAGAAAGTGGGGAAAAACAATGTCAAATGTGATACTTACTAATTGTCACAAAGGGTAATTTCTCGACACCTATGATGACTGCGACCGACGTTTTTTTGAGGACCACAACGAAGAACGATTGCTAGTATATCTGCGTATATAGTACATAATGAAATGTCGCAACTCTTCTGTAGCAGTAAAGATTTTCATTTCAGTCTGATAACAGCTAGTACGATGGATGTACCTATTTCAGCAGCAGAATCGACCATCAGATGTGGAATGCGGTCAAAGGTGGTGATATTCAGCTTGGTTGGCGGTGGAAGTGGTTTTTCAACTTCATGAGATGGTTTGATGTGTTCAATGACTGTTTCTTTGTCAAGAATCCAGTGAAATTTATGTATTGGCTTGCCGTATGAAGTTGGTGAGACTTTCACTTTTGTAGTAGAGATGAGGTAGGTATTGAGGAGTTTAAGCGTAGCTGCATACTGCTCAATTTCATCGGTGTACATAACTGCTCTAATTTGGCATTCCTGAAAGTCAGAGTTATAGAAACTTGAGATTAACGACATTGAGAGGAAAAGAGCAATAGTGATAATGTAAAATGTAATAATGAGCTGACCTCTTCATCTTCCAAAATTAAATTTTGGAATGTACATTTCTTGTCAAGGCTTTCTCGTGGCCGGCCTATTTCGACAACTTGAACTTTGCAAATCCAATCGCGTGTTGCTGGTTCTATTTGGTTGATGTTCACTCGTAGTACCATGTTTGGAGGATAGATAGTTAACCAAATAGTAGTATCTGTAGGATAACATGAATATTAAGTCAAAATACTTGTGTTGTTGGGTTTTTTATGAACAGGGCTGATTAAATAAGGGCTATGCAACATTGATTCAGTTGTGTAGAGAAGAGGAAAGAAGGAATCAAATGCAAGGAGCAGTGTGGAGAAAAATGCAGCTTGTAGCTGCATAAATGACCTTTTGATGTAGTAACAAAGAATTAACAAACTCTTGTAAAAGCAAGTTAGGACATAATAAACTTTGTATGTTAAAAAAAAAAGAAAGGAAAAACAGAAGAAGAAATGAGAAGGAAAAGAACAGTGTTGTCATAGTACAAGTAGAGTTGTCCGCAAATCTGTTAGGGCCCTTTAGAGGTCACTGAATACAGAAAACCAGTTTGCAGCCATTATTAATGTCGAAAGTACAGTTGGACAAATGTTTTTTTACAGAAGATCTGTTAGAGGGACAGAAAATGTTGCAGAATATTAAAACAGCAGCAGTTATCTGTGAAAGTTGAGTCAAAGCACTATGCATTTGGGGAAAACAATATGAAAAAGTTTACTGAAGGTAGTATGTGATGGCTTATGTATGACTTAGTATCCTGGACCATACAGGTTGTACAAGAGACCTAATTTGTGATATTTATATCCAAAGGCAGCAGTTAGTCTTACCAAAAATGTTTGCTATTTTTCGTAGAAAAAATAAATTTTCATGTGACTATTTAAAATGTCAAAAAAAAAGAAGCAAAAAAAGAGAGAAAAGGAAAGAGCTATGCTGCAGATATTGTGATCTTGTTGGGCATGAAGCTAAAAGCATACTGCTGGATCCATGGTCTAGCTATGAAAGATTGAATACTATTGAAAGCATTAAATATGAGGCATCAAACAGGAAAGTCATAAGGGAGGCTATTACTTTGGCTTTTACATTTGTAATATCAGTACAAATGTAAGACCATAGTAATTCACATGCAGCTAATAACATTAATTTTGATGTATTTTGATTTTCTGTTTTGGTCAGAAGCAGAATGTGGAAGAAGAAATGAAAATGGGAAGACAGAAAACTTGAAAAGGGAAGAAATAATACCTGAGAAAGGGAGCAAAATATTTTCTTGAATGAAAGGCTATTAAATTTGTGTTGTATGTAATATATATATAAGGGTAAAATATTATATATTATAGAGATATATATATATATATATTATATAATAACAATATGTATTACCTTAGTCTTATCTAATGTGTTAATATTTTATTTTTGTTAAATATATAGAAATTATAAAGGACCAAAAAATTACATGTGTCTTCCTAGAAATTCTTGGGGTTTTGGTTGCCAATGAAATTGTGCCAAAAAAGACAGAAAATCAGTACATTTGGCAGTCCATAAAGAGACAAAATCATTACCTTTGACTACCTAATGTAATGATTTTGTTTGTTTTTTGGCATTATTTCATTGGCAACCAAAACTGCATGAATTTTAAAGAAGACAGTTGTAGTTTAATTGATCTTTGTAAATAAGGAATTTTTTTTTTTATCTATCTATGTATGTATCTATCTATGTGTATATATATACTCTGTCTCTGTCTTTGTCTGTCTGTGTTTATTTATATATATATATATATATATATATATATATATTTCTATATTGCCCTTTTATATATATATATATATACATATTTCTATATTGCCCTTATATATATATATATATATACATATTTCTATATTGCCCTTATATGTATGTATATATATATATATGTGTGTGTGTGTGTCTATATATATGTATATATATTATATATGTGTGTGTATATTATATATATGTGTGTGTATATATATATATATAATATATATATGTGTCTGTGTGTCTCTCTCTGTATATATATATATATATATATATATATATATATATATATATGCACAGACAGACATGAAATCATGTGTCATCTGGTTAGTATGGTAGCAAAAGTAGTGTAGGATTAGCATTTTGTTTCTACTGTAAAATTGAATGTAGGAAGTAAAATACATTTGAATGCCTAATAAGTTTAGAAGCACAGAGAGATCACTACTGCGTTTGCATTTTCGTTTACTACATGCGAAAGTTGAATCATACTCCTTGTAGGTTTCTCCTATAGCAAGGCAAATTCATTACTGTCTATTTTACATTATTAGGGACTCTAAATGTGAATGATTCAAGCATATATGATTACGGGCAGAATTAACTATACTAAGTGGAAGAAGCTCTGCCATTGAGATGTTGACGTAAGAGCTGATGGTTTATTGTGAAGGAACACAGTAGATTGTGGTGGAGTTATACTTTGATGGCCAGAGTCAGTGTGTGTAAAATGGAGAGCAGCAAGATTTTGGGAAAAAACATGTGTTTGACCAGAGTATTCTGGCTAGCGTAGTGGCAGAAGAGCTAGCCTTTTTTCATTTGGTATTTTATGCAAAAAAATTGGGTTTTTCATTTTTTTGGAATCCTTTTTGCTAGTAGCTGTTTCTTCAGGCAGGATTGTATTTATTTTCTGTTTAGTGGTACACAGCTGAGGGCAGGTATTTAGCAAAGCTGTTTTATTGAAGGTAATATCTTGCTGTTCAATTAGGGTCAGTCAACACAGAATAACTGAGTGTAATGTAGACTGAAGAATAGAGTACAACAGTAACAGAGGTAAAAAAACAATGGTGCAGGAAAATGCAGAAACTTACGTTTGTCATTCAGAAGTTTGTTCTTTATTTTACCAGCTGAAGAAGTGTGAGCTCGAAAATTCTACATAAGTTTTAGCAAATATACAGTGTATTAGTTAAAACTCTTGAAAAACGACCATTCAAATGAAGATTGTATTCTTTAGACCACTGTAATTAAGTAAAAGGTGAAATGATAGTTTACCAACAGTAGAGCATATATTAAAAGGCACATATGTCGTAAAGGTGTAAACAGCAGTTGTGTGTGAGGGTCAAGCATATACGTGGTTAAGACATTGGGTAAAATTGTTGGATGTTTGGATTTCTAAAAGTTAACTGTCTTTTTAGTGCAGAGGACGTGGACAAAGAAGATTGTCTCGTTGTTTCAGCTAAACTACTGTAGTTTATTCTGCAGAAAAAGAAGTTGTTCTTTGCTGGTGAATTATGTTTGACTGACCTATTCAGTATATATTTGTTATGGACGTCAACACTGTAGAAATCTCAGAAGCAGTAAGACGTACAGTGGACTTTTCGTCTTGTTTGACATGATATATATACTGCAAATCAATACTAAGTAAGGCAGCTAATGAAAGAATTGACTGACATTTGCGTATTAGTACAGTGAACAACTACAGTATATTACATTGATTTGCTTAGAGGGCATTATCTTTATTATATCATATAACCCATTTAGGTATAATTATGTTTCATAAGAGGCTTTTTGTTCCCGCTGAAATGAATATAGAGAGTAGAAGAGAATCACCAAATATACAGTAATATTTGGTTTTGCAAAAGGACAGGAATTTAGTAGGCAATTTAGTCCTAATAAGGTACCGGCTTTTGTCATGACAACAATTGGTTTGACCTGATGATTTTATAATACGTGTATGTCATTGATTGAACAGTCTATAATTGAGAGAGTAAAATGAGCAGAGGAAATGCTGACAGCATACCTTTGTTAGCTTTGAAGATGGATGAAGGCGAAAGAAGCATTGCATATTCACAGATGTAGAGGAAGAAAAAAGTAACAGGTGGCAGTTGCAATGGAGATAGCAAATAGGTGTCAACAGAAGAGAGCCTTTAGTTGTTGTAATGTTTAAATGACGCAGAAACTGAAAAGGCAAAATAGAAGTGGCGTTCATTTGTATCTATTTACAGAAGTAGGCTTAAACGTATAGGTGTAAAGAATTTATTCATTCTGCTGGACTCAGGAAAGCCTGATTTATTAAGAATGGCAATTTACTGCTAACAAGCTAGACACTTTTCTCATGAGAGCAATTGCTTTGAGTTGATGATTTTATGATATGTCTATGTCATTGATTGCACTGTGTATAATGAAGAAGTCATTTTGATTTCATAAGAACTACAAGAGAGGGATTTTGAAAACAAATAGAAAATTGTCGTACCTGCTGCAGTATTGGTACTTCAGCATCTACATTAGCGATGAGGTGCCACTTGATTGAAGCAGTGCGTACAATGTCATTGTTGCAGCAGTTTGCTGATGTTGCTATACATTGTTATTATCTTCATGGTAAGAAGTTGAGCAACCACATTCATCTTTGCTGTAAATTGAAAACGGTTGACCTACAATAGAATAGAAAATATGTGGTGTAGCATATATATAATATATGTCTATTTTCTGGAAATTAGGAAGAAGAATAAGTTAAAAGCTGCAATGAAAATAGGATAATGTATGCTCTAATTGACTGTGTTGTTTAAATATGTATATGAACTCTCTGTTTCAACTGATGACATATATGAAATATAGAAGAGTAGAGAAAGCTAGTGTTTAGACTGAACATGTGTGGTATATTCTTAAATTATAAGCAAAGTAAATAGCTCAAATATGTAATATGACAGTGTGGAAAAAAGGAATGTAAGATTACATATTATATACCTTTGAGTAAAGAATATTTTCATTGTCTTTGCCTTTTTCTTTTACTACATGTGAAACTTGAATGATAGTCGTTGTAGTTTTCTCCTATAGTAAGGAAAATTCATCAATGTTTATTTGACATTATTAGGGACTATAAATGTGAATGATTTGAGCTTATATGGTTATGGTAAGAATTATGTATACTAAGCAAAACAAAAATGGTAAAGCTTTATATATATTTGAAAACTAAATAAATGAAGTTGCAAGCAAATATAGAAGATTAAATTTTCAGCAAAGTTGAACTGTAAATTTAGAGAGAATATGCTTAGGAGAAAAATTATATGTAGTTTTCATGGAACCGACAGCGTTACCTAAGTTAGTGTTCATACTTTATGTGCCCTGGTGCAACGATGTAGTCCATTAGTTAATTCATGACATTGTTCATATAAATGCTGCATCTTTCTGTCAGCTTCTTCTGCAATAGAGCAGATCAGCAGCACTGCACGATGATATGTGGTTTGCCTGTGAATTTGCAGTTGCATGGATGGAGAATGAAGTGAGACAAAAGGAAGAACAGTTATTCTATACCTAGGAAGTTAGCATGAGAACTAAGGCTAATTTTAGATATGAGATCAGCTGTAGTATAGAGGAAGCTTGCGAGATAGAGGAAGAAACCATTAGTATTAAATGGTACGGCTTTGTTGAGTTGCATGTGGTTGTAGCAAGCGAGTTAATCACTGCTTTTGTCTCAATAGTCATGGCAAAACCTATTGAAAGAAAAAAAAGTGAAATTTGCTGAAGAGAGAAGAGAGTTGTTAGTGGTTCATCAGATGAACTGTGAGAGTGAAGGTGTGCTGCCGCTGAAGAAAATGGCTGGCGGGTGGTTAATGAGATAGTGATGAATTGAATGTAGTGTTTCTCCAATAGCAAAAATATTGTTCAATTCAACAGTCACTTCTTTGCCCAAGAGATCGTTTGAGTATGAAAAAAAACCTACAAGGAAAAAGCATGGAGCAAGGGCAAAACGAAGTTAGAACATAGATCAAATAAAGTGATCAGAAAAATACCAAAAAAGCAAAGAAATGTATAGTTGTGAAATTAGTGGGACCCTGAAATTGTCAGTCGTAAATGGATATGAAATTGAGACCAAAGTAATATGAACTATTAACTGTTACAAATGTAAAAAAAAAACAGGTGAAGGTAAATAAATTGAAATTGAATAATGTGTAGCATAAGGGTGGTTAGTTGTTACATTTGTTGCTTTTAAAAGTATCATGAGAATGCTTTTCGAATAATTTCGTCATAAACTACATTATATGTAGAATGATCATTTGTGTCTTCTGCTGTAGGCGGGCGTATTAATATTTTAACGTTGTCTGAACATTTTGCTCTAGATAAAGCAACATAAAGTTGTCCATGTGAAAAAACTGGTTCACGCAAATATATTCCAACAAAATCTAATGTTTGACCTTGAGCTTTGTTTATAGTCATAGCAAAACATAATCTAATTGGAAATTGTGTTCTCTTGAAGGGAACTGGTAGCTTCTCATCTTCTGATGCTAGTAATGGTATCTTTGGAATAAAAACATGTTTATTTTTGAAATCACCATTGGAAATAGTAGCACTGATAACATGTGATTTAAAATCATGACATATTAATCGTGTACCATTACATAAACCTTCAGTAGGATTTAAGTTTCTTAATAATATAACTGGACAATTTTTTTTCAAAGTTAATCTATAAGGTGGTAAGTTAGCAGGATGTAAGGTATGCAAGAAATCTTCAAATTGGCACTGATCATTTGGTTCTATTGTTTCATCAATAGCTGTATAGACTGTAGCATCATCAGGAAATTTATGTATAAGCATGTCGTTTATTTCATGAACAAAATCATTTTTTGTTGTCAAAATAATACGGGAAGTTATAAAAGATGGATCAGAATAGAATGCACGGAAATCAGGATAAGTTACATTAAACAAACGATCCAAAGATTCAATTTCATGTGTAAAGGGAATGACGAAATTATTGGGAATTTCAATTTTGTTGCAATTGTTAGTTTTTTCTTGTCCAGTTCCAATTCGCATTAAATATGCAGAAAATGCTGGATCTTTTTTTGCACGCATGTTTTCAAATAAGCATAATTTTTCGAGATGATTCCAAATATGGGAGTATAATAAACTTTGAGCAATAAAGTCTTCTTTTTTCCCATTACGAACAACAGGAAGTGTTTGTCTAAAGTCACCCCCAAAAACTACAACTTTTCCACCAAAAAGTGTTTTTGTATTCATCAGATCTTTTAAAAGTGTATCAAGAGCTTCAATGGTGTTTTTTTTTGCCATTGAGACTTCATCCCAAACAATTAACTTTGAATCTTGAATTAGAGTTGCTAATGAACTTTGTTTACTAATATTGCAACTAAAATTTTCATCGATGTCAATGGGAATTTTGAACCGTGAATGAGCTGTTCGTCCTCCTGGAAGTATTGAAGCTGCGACACCAGAACTTGCAGTTGCTAAAGCTATGCATCCTTTTGTTCTTATAGCAGCCAACAAAGCTCGATAAAGAAAAGTTTTTCCTGTTCCAGCAGGACCATCAATGAAAAAAGCTCCTGATTTATTGGAATATACTCTTTCAAGAATTATGTCATATGCTCTTTTCTGTTGAATATTCAATTTGCTTTGTAGATGTATATCTGCTTCAGAGACAATTATATTTCTTTCGAAATATATTTCTTTTGCCTCATTAGTTGTTTTACAGAATCTAACATTTCCAAATATATCTTTGAATTCATTTATGTTATGTCCCATTGAAAGTAGAACCTCATTAATAAGCTTTAAAACTAATTGGTGAATATCCTTTATGGTAATCGTTGAAATTATTTTAAAATCTTCTGACATAGAGTCTTCATATTTTTGCCAAAGATCTATTGGGTTACCAGGATTACAGTAAACTAATAATGTTGCAAATAAGCGTCTTAAACTATAAGGCATTTGATAGCTTACAGCTTCAGACATACAGTCAATTAAGTTATTATCAGAATGTAATGAGCCAATTTTTTCTGCAGCTTCTCTAAATGAACTGTAGCATTTTCCATCTATTGTACGTAGATCTTCGTATGATTTTGGTGCTCTTATGTTCATTAAAAGCAACCTAAGATAATATCTTTCTCCTTCAGTTGGATGACATGTGACAATACGTCCAATAGTAAGGCCTTGTTTTCGATGTGACCACATTTTGTATGACGATGACCATACAAAGTGTTGAGGAAACTCTTTATATAGTAGATTAAGATTTATAGCATTGTTATTCACTTTGTTCATAAGGAAAAATTCTGTTAACATGGTTTTCTTTATCATTGGATTGTTTATTATTTGATCGATAGTTTGGTTATTTTTGAAAGAAACAAATTGTTGTCCATGAAGATGTAGTTGCAATTGGCAAACAGTTGGAGTCATTTCACTTATTGCAAAAGCAAACAGACGCCACGCAGCTTCAGGAGGAGAAACCCATCTAGCAGATTGGTATTCTTTGATTTCATCTATTTGTACATTAGTATCATTATTATGTACAGCGAATGCATTTTTGTCATGTCCTTTGCAAATATATTTGTAAATGTATTTGACAACCTTAATGTCAGAACATATTTCAACATTAATGTGACAATTGAATTTCCTAAGTAAAAATGGATTATACGGGACAATCCAAGAATTGTCAATGTTGTGTCCTCTAA
>JAJOOF010063505.1:0-21762 GCA_029582545.1 Solanum lignicaule | reverse complement strand
AATATATTTGTAAATGTATTTGACAACCTTAATGTCAGAACATATTTCAACATTAATATGACAACTGAATTTCCTGAGTAAAAATGGATTGTACGGGACAATCCAAGAATTATCAATGTTGTGTCCTCTAACTTTGATTGGTGTCATCATTTTTGGTCTCTTGTAAAGAGGATAAGAATTTTTTCCTTTTGTTGTTTGTTCAACAAGTTGTTTTGGATATTTGAACTTACATTTTCCCTCTTTTTGCATGCAACAATTTGAAGGATTTAAATACCCACAAGGACCATGGATCATGTGCTTGGTCACAAGTTTGTATAAATGCTGGTCAATATGACGATCAGGTAATTCAGCGGATACAATTTTATCATATGATTGTGGTGTTAGCAATTTATATTCATCCGTAAGTATAATGAGAAAATGGGCATGTGGAAGACCTCGTTTTTGAAACTCAATTGTATACATAAAAGCTGCAATTTTTCCAAATATGTTGGTTTTTTTAATATCTGTTTTAAGTTCTTCTACTTTTGCTCTGAATACTCTACTGACTAAATCAGGTCTGTTTTGAACTTCTTCCATTGGCTGTAAATGTTGTTGTATTTCAGGCCAACAAGGATTACAAGTCATTGTCAAAAATATGTCTGGTTTTCCAAAATGTTGTACCAAAGCAATGGCATCCATATATCTTCGGCGCATATCTCTTGGGCCTCCTATGAAACTACCAGGAAGGAATTTTTGTCTACCAATATTGGAAGCATCTCTTTCTCCTTGCCTTAATAAATCAATAATTCCTTGAAAGGCTTCAACTCTAAATAAATCTTGATTAAAGGAAACAAAATCTAATCTTTGTGTTTCAAGTTTGATATATTGGTCAACTATGTATTGTTGAAATATTCTACCGGAATGTAAAGTTTCATTTGGTTCTTCATCTCTAATTTGAATTTTATAACAATAATATTCGCGACAAGAAACAGTGTCTCTTTTTCTTAATCCTTTTGATAAAACGGTAGATTCAATGTGAAGAAGTGTATCAATAGAATTCATATTGTTTATACTTGGTAGTTGGTCATATTCAGAAGAAATTTGCCTTTTTGAATAGTTGGACGTGTTGTTTAATTTTTTAATACCACAATGCCAACCATTTTGACCATAAGGAAACAATAGTGGATATTGTAATGGGTCATAACATCCATAATAGTAATTGACCAATTGGGTTTTGTTACTATGAGTGTAAATTCGAATATGTGGTTTAGGAATCTTATCATTTTGTTGATCTTCAATCCAAATTGCCCCAACTTCAGATGAAGTCGGTAAGTTATATGTTCTTTGGTCTAAATTGGAAGTTGAGTTTAGAGCAATGTAAAATTCAGATAAATTAGGAACAACTGTTAACGATCTGAGAAAAGTGCAGTATGGATTAAGTTTGAGTATATCCATGAGTTTTGTAAGAATTAGCTCATTAAGATTATCTGATAACGTCATTCGATTTGTTAGCTCATTTTCATTATCATAGAAATATAATTGTAAGTTTTTTCCCTTTCCTGTTGAGGGTATCAAATCATCAATGAAGTGATACATTTGCCCCTGGACTCTAAATGTATAGATGCCACGATTTCTCTTTGCTAATTCTCTATCATAATGTACTCCAAGTGAAGTGAAGGCAAACATATTATTGTAGGCTCTACTGTAAGTGCGAAAATATTGACTTTCTTTGGAGTCAGCTAAGAATAAATTGCGCAACTCAATAGGCATCCTATGAGAACCTAATCTAACTGATCCATTGTCGCAGCAAAAACCTGGTGATTCATATTGAAATTTGGTTGCTAGACAAAATTTGCAATTTGGAACTTTTTTTAAAACCAAGTATTCTTTTGGCAATAAATTATCATTTTGTAGATTGACTTGTAATTTATTTCTACCTGTGTAAGGTGAGAAGCAATTATTTGTTATATATCAAGTGAAAGCAATACATTCTGTTGAATGATTTTCGTAGGGAAAACCATACCTTTATTTGCAACACATGGTGAAGGTAATTTGGTTGCAACATGAGATGCATCTGATGTTGATCCTAGTATAAGGAATAGGAATATTTAGAAATAGCTAGGTAATTATGAGAAATGAATATAGGAAAAATAGCAGAAGTAATATTTATGAACTGACCCAGTTCAAAGGCAGATAAGCAACTAAGTATATGCTCTCCTCTAGTTGTAGCACCTGGCAGGCTTGTAGGTTCAGAAGCTGCAACGAAAAAATGTGGGAAGTAAATGTATTAAGAGTAGGTTAGTTGAAGCGTGTAACTATAGCTATAGATATTTACAAAAGAGATTTGACAATAGGAAGATAAGAATATGCTCAGCTAACGTTGTTGAGGAGATAACGAAGAAGTGGTAATTGCAAGAGCAGCAGTATTATTTGATTGAGGAAAGGTTTTTTGTCGTTTTGATGCAGCCCTTTTTTCTCTTAGCTGGGATAAAAGTAATTCTTTTCTGTGCAGTGACATTTGTGCATATCTAGTACGCCGACGCAAATTTCTATGAGAAGTTCGTTCTTGGGCAAGCACATTATCGCCATTTGCTGGTATTCCTGTTTGGAATAATTCATGATTTGTTTAAACAGTTTATAAGCTAATTTAAGGGGGGGAAACTACAGAGAATTGACCAAAAAAAAAAAGCTTGCGCTAGCATGAGGGCAATATGGAGTAATAAGAAACCGCATATAGGTATTACAACATTTGGATGGAAATATGCAAGGAAACCTTGTTGAATTGATTTAAGCAGTAGTTGTTCTTATAGTCAGTGCATCATACGTTGTGTTTGAAGTCGTAAGACAATACTTTAGAACAAACCGAAGATAAGTTATGTAGCAGAACATGTTTTCAAAAGTTAAAGCTTATGTGGTAGTTTAGTAGTGATATAAATAACTTTATGTTGCTGGGAAGGAGGCATCTATTGTCATTACTGTGTTGCAAAGTTTTAATCAATGAAAGAATGGCAGAGGAGAGTATAACTTCATTACGTTGTCTTCCACCATCACGAAAGCAACATAATTAGTGCAAATATTCTCCAGAAGGTAAAACACTATATATTCCCAAAATGTCTTTGCAGAAAAGAATATTGTCACGGTGATTCACTATTAGCAAAAGAATAGACTGAAGATACCATATGGCAAACAGAGCAAACCTATTATATGCATTTGGAAATGAGCTGTGACCATTTGAAAGGCCGTAACTTTTATGCCTATGCATAAAGCGGTTCTGATTGGAAAATAAGGATATTCTTTGGCTGTTGCTATTGTCATAGTTCCATATATTTGCAGGAGTAGAAATATTTAGAAATAGCTACGTAATTAGGTCAAATGAATATAGGGAAAATAATTGAAGAACTATTTCTAAACTGACCTCGTTCAAAAGTAGATGAGCAGCCAACTATATTTTCTCCTTCAGTCGAACTACATGGTACACTTGTAGGTTTATAAAGTGCATCTGCAAAATGAGAAAAGTAAATCTATTAAGAGTAGGTGAGTTCAATCGTCTAATTGTAGCTGTAGATATTGAGAAGACATATTTCATAGAAGGAAGATAACAATATGCGTAGCTAACCTTGTTCAGGAGATAATGAAGAAGTGGTAATTGTAAGAGTAGCAATACTATTTGATTGATGAAGGGGTTTTTGTCTTTTTGATTGAGCCCTTTTTTCTCTTAGCTGGTATAAAAGTAACTTTTTTCTCTCTGGTGACATTTGTGCATATCTAGTACGCCGACGCAAATTTCTGGCAGAAGTTGTTTCCTTGGTAGGCACATTATTTGGAGTTTCTTCCATTCCTATTTGAGGTAATTCATGATTTGTCATACTGATTTATAACCTAATGTGCTATAGGGGAAAAGCATAGAATTGACGAAAAGCAATTGGAAGGAGAAAACGCAAAAAAGTGAACATAAGAATGTATTTATGTTTAAATTGAAGGACATAGAAATTGAAATATATATGGAAAGCAGAATGAGAGCAGTCTCCATGATAAGCCTTTTGTGAATAGATGGAGAACTTAGGAATAGAACATGTGTATGACATGCAGCCTCTATGACCTTCATCCTATATAAGCCTAAGTAATAAATTTTTATTTCTTCGCAATGATTGTTGAGCATGGACAATATTTGGAGCGTAGTTGTTGTGGTGAAACAAATAAAAAAAGTTATCATGGTTTTCACAGATGAACATTTTACATATGGAACCGAGAAATTCTGTAACAAGTACAATTAAAGGCGGCAAAAGAGTTTGTGTAACATGCAAAATGGCTGTTTAAGCTTTGCAGGAAATGCAGGACAAATGACTATGTAGATTAATAAATTTTGACCGATGGACTAAAAATTTGAGGTAACTATGCAGATTTCTATCAGTTACCTAAGTTGTTATTGTGTTGGATGGTAATGTGATATCAAAAGTTGAACGCATCATATAATCGAAAATTGTGAAATGACGGTATGCATTTTTCCAGCATTCATGCCATAAACATTGTAGACGTAAGGTAGAGCGTAAGATGAGGTGTCAATTAGGGACGCTATAAACTGAAGCCGACATGTGTATTCATTTGTACTTGAGGTGAACTTGCGTTGATAATTTTAGAGACTTGGGTAATATTGTCTATGTAGATAGTAATGTTTGTTGGTTTAATTGAAGTCATTTCTAAAGAGCAATGAAAAGAAAACAGACGAAAAGATGTACTGACTTTAGCTAGTGCGATGTTGTAATATTGGAAGAAACTGTATAAGACACTTACACCCTGGATAGAAAATGAATGTATCTGCACAGAATGTTAGCACTATGGTAGCTATTGATAATGTTGTGATGTAGTTAATGTAACTGAGCTACAGTTAAGTGCAAATAATATTGGGGGAAAGTGTAGCAGGAACTTTGCAGTTTGACTATTAATAATAACTAATGTGTAGGTTCAACTGTTTAGAAGAGTTCTCTCGTGACATAAAGGGATTTCAAGCATACGATAGTCAAAACATTTTGGTAGGCCATTTCAGCTAACTGAGTAAGTCAACAGACTGATATTGACATTAAGTTAGACATAAAGATGAAGTTTGTGGCAACATAGGCAAATGGCAGTTGTATGGTAGGTCTAAAGCATGGAAATGGATATACTATAGCTATAAAGAATTGGTAATTTGATTGATAAATTTTGCTGTTCAAATGTAAGTGAAAAAAATATGTTACCTGGAGTACAATTATATTTTCGGTATATTGCGGAAGCTTGAACAATCAGAATGAGCAGATTTGTTTATTCCTGTAAAGAAAGGGAACAACCAATAAAGTAAGAGCTTTGATTGTCGTGTGTGTAAAATTTGAAGAGGTTTATCAGATGAAACCATAAAGAATTGTGTCGAATGAAACGGAGATATACATACACATGAGTATTGGACTACTGTAACTGTCTAATGTACAAATGTGTTTGTCAAAGCTGTATAAATGAAGGTACATCAGTAGAGGTGAAGTGATTAAGCTTTGAGTGGAAACATTTGGTCTCATACTCCTAAATCTCCAACTCTGTCGTATAGTATTTTTTTCATGGTAAGGCTTCATTTTCTATTGATGTTACAGTTGGGTTTTTCGTGTGTTTAACTATCTTCCATTATCGGCCAATGTTAGAGATAGATTATTGAATGTTCCTGCGGTGTACATATTTGGGTCGTAGATGGAAGATTCAGCAGAATTCAGGAAAAGTAAAATTGAAGAGATTGGTGGAAATGTTTGCCTGTAAGCTGCCATTCTGTCCACAACTTGTATAGAAGTTATACCAAAGATCAACAGTTTGACCAAACAGTTTATGTGCATGTTCCATTGTTTTGTCTACTTCATTGTTAACCGCAAAACAAGTGAAAGTAGCGGAACTAAAACTACTGGAGAAAAGAAAGTAAGCGAAACTATTACCACAGAAATCTCCCTAGCTGCACTATGTGCACAAAGAATGGAAAGTGATGTATGTATGTAGTTTTATTCTGAACCATGCAAGAGCAAATTAGATTAAATTGTTCATATGTACAAATGTTAATTTGTTGGAAGAAAGGATGAAAATAGCATTGACGATTAAATGTATTGTAAGATTCATGTTGTTAAGTAAACAGTGTAATAGAGAAATAAGCTAGGGAAGTATTTGATTACCTTGTGTTGCAGTAATGCAAAGAAATAATGCTTGAAAAGTGAAAGGGGTGCTG
The DNA here is from genome assembly GCA_029582545.1 of Solanum lignicaule. Classification (NCBI taxonomy): domain Eukaryota; kingdom Viridiplantae; phylum Streptophyta; class Magnoliopsida; order Solanales; family Solanaceae; genus Solanum; species Solanum lignicaule. The sequence goes on along the minus strand of JAJOOF010063505.1, from coordinate 15,551 downwards.
CATATCTTTTCTGTAACTGCAAGGAATGTACAGTAAGTATAAAGAATTAGTACAATATGACAAAGCAAAACTCTGTCAAGTAAGAGTTAATATGTTAAAGTAATAGTTGAGTTGCGGTCAGGTGATGCGTAAAACAGGGAAGTCGTGGACGGGAAAACAGAGAGGCAGGACGTAAATGCAAAAGTAGGGCACATAAGTACCTAATTACATTGGAGAACACGTTTCCAAGTAATATAGGCAGTGCACATATGGCTATATTGCTTAGAGAATGAGCGTGCAGGAAAACAGTGCATGTGTCGAGTACTTTACAGGAAAAGGCAAAAAGCAGCATAGGAAAGCAGGAAGACAGAGAAAAATTGACTTTCTACCTGCATAAGGGAGCCTATGACGTAGCACCAAAGTATTAACAGACTGTTGGCAAAGGAAGTTAGGAGAAGCATTGAGCATAAATTAGAGAAGCATGAAAGAGCGCATAGCATGTATCCTACTATTAACTGGTGGTTTCATCTTCATCTCATAAGATTTTATGTGGAAGTTTTATCCAATGCCAAAACAACAGCTGATAGAAAAACAGCAGCAAAATGAGTGGCTGTTCATTACGAACAGACAAAATTGGAGGCAATTTGAAGGTTGCGACAGAATGTGCAAAAAGTATACAACTTCAGAGCTGTAGCTGTTACTATTGGCTCGGATAACGTATAGAGTAAAGAAGGATAATAAACGTTGTATCTTGAGTGCAAAAACAAGAATAAGCAGGAAATTAAAACAGCAAGAGCAGTGCTGTCATTGTTGAAGTACAGTGATGTGCAAATCTGGTAGGACGCTTTAGTGGAGGTGAATGAACACGTAAAAGGAGGTACGAAGAAAAAGCAAAAGTAATAGCAGCAAGTTACAATTGAGAGCGATGGAAATGAAGGATGGACCCTGCAAATGTGTCTGGTGAGGAAAAAGACATAAACAATGGACATGTAGGAGAGAGAGATGATGCACCTTTTGTATCATTTGCGCACAAAAGAAGACGCTGCAGTAAGTGTACGGGGAAAAGGAATAAAATTTTGTAGCTTGCATTTGAAGATAGCGCAGAAGTTGACAACTTTGTACAAGTTTTGTGTTCTTAGTGAAGAGTACAGGGCGTACAAAGTCATTTGGGGAAAACGCAACTAAAGAATGCGTAGTCCTTTGAATTAACATTGCCAAAGGAAGCAAAACTAAAGGATGAACCATTAATTTGGATTGTAATTATAGGGCTTAGAAATAGAAGTGACATGTATTGGTGAATGTAATAATTGTGTCTTGTCCAACAGAGAACGGGGAAGCTGTATTTTGTATTATAGCGAGTCTTTTTGTTTCCCTTTTTTTTTAAGCTTACAGAAGCGTAATGTGTAATTGGGTTGTATATTGTAAGGATATTTAATTGGAGATGACCTGGTGAAGTATCCCGTGTTAAGTTAACTCCAGATTAGTATAAAGCCATAGAGGTTTTACTAACAAGGCCTATAAACTGTACATTAAATCGCTAACAAATTTGCTGCACAGAAACTGGAGCTTCAAGAGTTTAGGCCTTGAGAGAGACAGAAATTGCTCAAGCAAATTGATCTTTGTCTTTCTAGAATATGTGTTTGGTTATTTCAAGTACTAATCACCTTATGAAGTAATCACATAACAAAGCTCAAGTTAGAGGTGTTTCGTAATCCTAATGACATTATCCATTATCTAATTTAATTAGGCCCAGGAACGAAATTTAAAGAATTTAACTCTAACCTAACTAAATACAGAACCTAATGTGATCCACTAGGAAACAAACAACTTTCCAGATGCAGAATTTCAGTTTTCTTCTTCCATGATCAATTGTGAAAGGGAACAACAAAAAAGTAAGGCAAATAGATGCAGGAATATAACAATTAAAACCTCCCTACTCCTCCAGCCTCAAATACTTAGAGACGATAGAAGTTCGGATAGCCATTTAATTGAAAGCGACACCATTGACCCTTCCTATCGTACCAATATACTACAGTATTCTACATTACCCCCAATTCAATGATTCTCTTTTCCCTTCAACACGACTTTTTTTTAAAGAAACCAAAAAAAAAATCAATTCTTCTAAAAAAATCCACAATTGTTGTATTCTTTTTACTAACGTCAGAAGCAGCATTAACCATGTAATCCTATATTAATAAGAGACAGGTGTAAGTTTCCCAATTTAATAGCATTACTTCTTTTCCCCCCTTCAAATTCCCATCATCAACTTGAAAGAAACAGAACAAGGAATCAAGAGTAAAATAGAGTGACTATTTACGAAAGTTGAAACGGAGGGAAGCCAATCTAAAATAAGTTAGAACAACATATGGAGCAGGTCAAAAGAAGCAATAATTATACTACATGTAATATTTGTAGCGGCTGGGATTTTTTAATGAAATAATAGGCAAAAGAGTGGAGGGAAAACCAATGGGCAAACAGTGGCGACGAAATGAAGAAGAGAGCTACCAAATTAGGAGCAGAAATAAACTACCGAAAGTTGGTTGCAGGACCTTTATCAGAGAGTCTCCTACTGGAGTGAACAGGTGAAGTAAAATATGGGAGAATAGCTCGTGGATATAGGAAAGCGTATAGAGCATGCGACAAAACATATAAAATACCGGTGAGCACGTGTGGCATGTGGCTGAATCTTCTGGACTGCGTAGCGTGTATATAAGGTTTGGGTCAGCAGCTGAACAAATTTCTGTATGACAGCTATTTCTATCGCTGAGTTAGAGGCAATCTCCTGCGAGAAGAAATGAGTATTTAGGAATATTGACTTTAAGCAAATTCAATATGAACTAAGTTACAAGTACATATAGAACAAATGAAATGAATAAGTAATTATATTAGATGAAATATGTTATTTCCTTTTGGCAAAGAATTAGTTTGGACAAGTATTAAAGGAATTCAAAGCGTAAACAAGAGGGAAGCCAGAAATGGAGAACCCGTTGGAAGCGGAAGTTTTAAAGCAGTGGAAGTGTGGAGGTTAATTTTGTGGTGTTGAGGGGTTGCGGTGGTTCAATGGTGAAGATAGGGTAATAGCCAAATGCATGCAATTATTCAGCAGAAATTTGAAGTACATACATGCAGTATAAGATGGCCTAATATGGTGTAGAAGAGAGAATTCAGGAATGACAGAAACAGCAGAACAAAAGACAAAGCAGGAATTAGAGAGCCATAATTTGGGACGGGAAAAATAACAGATATTGTTACGAAATTAGGTTAAAGATGTAGTATAAAATAGAAGAATGAATAGCTTAATGTATTAAAGAGAATGTTACTCTCATCAACAGAACATCGATGGATATAAGAAGAGCAAGGCCTGTTTCCTATCACAAGCCATAAAAATAAAGTATACAGCAAAAGAATAAAGATTGCAACTTTAGTCATTTTTGCCCTTATGAATATGGAAAAGTAGGTGAAATAGACATTTCTTTGACTTGAAATTCCACAGCCATTCAAGAATTTCAGTATATGTTGTACAACATTCCTTCTCTGATGAAAGCAGTATATACAGATTTAAAGGCTGTAGAGAAACAGAGAACAGTAAAAAGCAGATGTTACTATGATGAAAAGAGCATCGATGGATATAAGAACAAAAAGCCCGGTTTCCTATCACAACCCATAAAACGAAAATATACCGAAAAACAATAAAGATTGCAATTTGACTAATATTTTGCCTTATGAATATGCACAAACATCTTAAATAGACAGATCTTTGAGTTTAAATTCCACATGCATTGAAGAATTTGAGTGTATGTTGCAGAACATTCGTTGTCTGACCAAAACAATATATACAGAATACCGAAAAGGGGAAATAGACACAAATCTTCAGGAAAGCTTCAGCGACAGATTTAAAGACTATAGAGAAACAGAAAACAGTAAAGAACAGATGGATTCGGCATTGAAACATTGCTTAAAGGATGAAGAAGTAGCTGTGCAGGTCGTCGGACAGAAGCATAAATCTTCAGGAAATCTTCAGACAGAAATTTAAAGGGTGTAGAGAAACCCAAAACAGAAAAGAACAGACGGATTCGCGATTCAACAGTTCACAAGCAGAAAGAAGAGTTCAGAGGACAGAAATTAGGGTCGGTTAAAGGATGAACAAATACCTGCGCTGGTCGTCCGCAAGAAAGAGAAATCTTCAGGCAAGCTTCAGAGAGAGGAAACCTTGACAGAGATGTAGAGAAAGAGAAACCACCGAAGAACAGCTCCAATCGCCATTGAAGAGTTGAGAAGTCGAAAGAAGAGTTGAGAGGGAGAGAAATTAGGGTTAGAAATTTCAGAAACTTCTAGAGAAAATGAGAGAAGCTGTTGGTCGTGTAAATGTACAATTTGTAAAGGTACAATTACTACTGCCTTTAGTGCAATCAGCAGATGCAGTGTTGGTCCCTTTAAATGTACAATTAGTAGTGCGTTTAGTACAATGACCAGCTGCAGTGTTGGTCCTTTTGAAGTGGCACTTCTAAATAAGGGGAATGTCAGTTAATATTACTACAAATCTACCGACTTAATATTTTGGATCTGTTTTCACATGTGTTATATTAAATTTGTATTGTAACTTAATATTTAGGGCAAATGGTCAAAAATACCCCTCAACTTTGGTTTATTGTTTGACTTTACCCTCGCCATTAAAATGTAGTTAATTTTACCCTCCCCGTTACTAATTTCACCAAATTTACCCCTCATTAGACGGAATCCCCAAAATTGACCCGAATTTTTTAAAAAAAAAAACCTATTCCCTATTTTAACCCAATGACCCGACCCCATTTAGAATAACCCGGTTAACCCTATTTTACCCATTCTCCCAAATTTCCTTTACCCATTTTCTCTTTGAATAGATAATCTCCTTTTCTCCCAAATTTTCCATTGTTCTTCCTACATCTCTCTTTCGTTCACTTCTGATTTTTCTTCTTAGAAAATGTCATAAAATAGTTATTCGTCTCAAAGAAAATGTGCTTGTGGTTTGGTGGTCAAAACATTGATTTTATTCCCTCTTGCTTATTCATAAATGGATATTACCAATTATCTAAATATTGTAAATTGCCATAAATTATTCGATCAAAACAAAAATAAAAAATCATATAGCTAACTATAGAGAATTAAGAAGTAAAACTATAGAGAATTAAGAAGTAAAAATAGTTTAAAAACCGAACACCAAACAAAGTACAACAATGATATTATTGGAGTCCTAATCTCAAAAAATCAGTGTAAAATGGTAAATTAATGCCCAAAAATGAAATAAATAGTTCAAAAGCTCAACAAATAAGCCAGAGGATGTGAATTTTATCGAAAAAATAAAGCCTAATGTAGGAAAAATTATGAATCCGGTCCGATCCGGAGTTAAATGGTGACCGGGGATTTCCCGCTTCACCAGAGTTGACATCGAGCAGAAGCAATGTCTGAGAGCTTGAAGCTCCTTGTTGGAGATAACTGGGAAAGGAGAAGAGAAGCAGCGATCGTTGGTTTGGAACGGAGCTCCGGTTCATCGGATCTTGAAGTTCATAGTTTTGTTGGAGATGGGAATAAGATGGGGGTTGTTAAGTCTGATTGTTGGCTGTTGTTTTCCGATGATGGAGGTGTTGGAGGTCATCAATGCTGACTGGAACGACTAACAAAAGATATAAAGAAAACCCATAAAAAAGGAAGATGGGAAGGGGGCTGGCGGCGTGCTCCGATAGTCGGAGTTGTGGCTCCTAATCGCCATTAATGGCTTTGTTGTGCGAGCTCAAAGCTGGCACAACTATTTTGTGACATTTTCTAAGAAGAAAAAATCAGAGGTGAACGAAAAAGAGATGCAGGAAGAACAATGGAAAATTTGGGAGAAAAGGAGATTATCTATTCAAAGAGAAAATGGGTAAAGGAAATTTGGGAGAATGGGTAAAATAGGGTTAATTGGGTTATTCTAAATGGGGTCGGGTCATTGAGTTAAAATAGGGAATAGGTCTTTTTTTTAAAATTCGGGTCAATTTGAGTCAATTTTGGGGATTCCGTCTAATGAGGGATAAATTTGGTGAAATTAGTAACGGGAAGTGTAAAATTAACTTCATTTTAACGGCGAGGGTAAAGTCAAACAATAAACCAAAGTTAAGGGGTATTTTCGACCCTTTGCCCTAATATTTATGAGTGATATACTTCTAAAAATACTCTGAATATTATATATTTCCTATATAAAAGGATCAAAATCCTGCACTTTAACTTTTGGTTCAGAGGGTTGTCATTCACCCAGATGATCTGAGTTGAGTGTGTCGCATGGAGCTTGTCTAGTGCAATTTGCATCTTCTCTGTGGTTTGACTATTATATAGGTTTTAGTGCTCACCAGAAGGGCAAAGCTCAACGAAAGGACAAAAGTTGTGACCGAAGTTGGTTACCTTGAAAATCCAAAAAAAAAAAACCAATTAAAAGTTAAATGTGCAAATCACATATCACAAAGATTAAAATCAAAATTTATCGCGAAAAATCAAAAGTATTATTATAAAAAAAATAAAAGGAAAATAGACGTTAAAGAAAAGAAAAAAAAACTAGTGACGTGTCCCCTTCCTTCAACTATTACTTTCCTAATAAATCCCCCCCTTCCATTTTTAGCTTCTTGTATTTCTCTCTCTTCAGTTGGACCAAAAATAAAAAAGAACTGTTGTTTTTCCTCTTTTTCTCTGAAAATTACACCACATATTGCAAACTTGTTGTTTTTGGGTTGGTGAGTTTCTTGATTCTTTGAGTTTTAAGTCAACAACTGAGTTCCCAAGAGCTGTTAAAGTCTAAAGGTAAGTGTTTTTTCAATAAAAATGCTTTCTTTCTTGTTGGATTTTCAATAATCAAGAATCCTATTCTGTCTGTTTTTTGCTGTTTTTGTAGTATTGTATTGTTTAATGTTGTGCTCAACATTCTTTATACAGTTCATGTTTGTGTATTTTTATCTGTAGAGGCTTAATTTTACTCGTCTTTTCCAGCTGTGTATTGGAATTCATGATAGTTCATTTGGGGCTTTTTGGTTGGATACAGTCTTGATTTGTTCTTAAAGATTTGATTTTTATGTAATTTCTTATCTCTCCCCACTTGTTTTTTGGGGTTGGGTGGGTTGTGAGTAGGTGGGGTGTAATGTTTCTCTGTCTTGAAGGAGTACTACTCAGATTTGAAATTTGAATGTTACTTTTTATCCTTTTGTCAGAGAAAAAAGAGAGATCTGCTAATCACTTTTCCTCTTTTTAGGCCCATTCTGCTGAAAAAAAGGAAAAGGTTTTCTTTGGATTACTTGTTGGGAAGTTAGGGGATAAGTTAAAATTTTGGGTGTTTTTTTTATGAGTTAATCCATATACTTAGATTAGATCTTGATGCATATCAAATTATCCAACAGAATCATGAGTTGTGTTTCTTTGTTTTTGTTGTTGTTGTTGGTTTGTTTATGATATTTGCAGATTTTGGTGCATTTCAGCTTTATAAATGTGTATTAAGTTGAACTGGAAATGACTATTTGGCGATTCGGGTAATCAGTTGATTATTGTGGTTAACATAATCTTTGATGCATCATGAACAGATCGGTTGAGTTCTGGATCCGGATGATTTATTACAATGGTTGAGAATTGGAAGTGTTGAACTGTGGTAAGAGTATGGCTGTTGCTGGTTTGCATAATATTGCTACATTTGGTTCTTCTTTATTTATAGAGTCTCAGTCCTCGGTGTCGAGGCAGCGGGGTGAACATGATAGGCCGAAAACCCGAGCATCATCTATTCGGCAAATGTGGAGGGAGCTTGAGGGTGAGCATGTGGTGAGTAATTCCTATGCCCCTACTGGAGACAGGCAGAGACCACAGGGGAATGATGGTGTCAATGAGGACCAAAATCAAAGCCATATCGAGTTAGATAATTACTTTGATGATGGTCGCAGTGTTAGCTCAGATCTATCTAGTGATCTTGGGGAGGTTGAACGCGAAAGAGTGAGGCAAATTATTCAGGAATGGATGCACACTGGTGTGAAGAGTCATTCACAATCATTGAATGTCTCACATGTGAACAACTGTTCAAAGGCACAGTGTGAACGAATGAGTATTCATCAGAGTGGAACAAGTTCTCCCAGAGATGAAGTTGCTGTTGAAATTGGTTCCCAATTTGAACAAGGGCGTGATGGGTTGTTGGTCGATCATTCACGACATGGAGAGAGAAAGGCCTTACGCAAACTCTGTGGTAGACAAGCTCTAGTTGATTTACTGATGAGATCTCAAAGGGAAAGGGAAACGGAACTTCAGGGATTGTTGGAGTCTAAGCCTGTATCAGACTTTGCCTATCGCAATCGGATTCAGGTTAGGCTTAAGTAGAGATGCTTTCTTTTTCCCCTTGAATATCATGAATTGTATGTCATCTCAGATGTTATTCTGTCTCATATATCATACATGGAAAGTGAGGAATGGAAGTTTCCTTATTTTTGGCATCAAATTTAAATGCGATCATGATATGTGCATTAAGATGTTCTAGGACATTGTTAAAGGGCTTCACATGCTGCTAACTGTTCTCATGTCCTTGAGAACCAATGTAAAAAAAAATCAATGCTAGCAAAACAAGTGCGAAGCATAAAAAGGTAAACAAAAAATGGAGATTGACCAAATTTGGAAATATCTTTGCAAGTTCACTTGGCTAAAGTTGATCATGATAAGGTGAAATTCACTAGTTCACTTTATAATGGTTAATATTCTTAGGGGTGTTTAAAGTATTATTAACTCCGTTCCAATTTGTATGAGTTAGTTTGACTTGATATGAAGTTTAAGAAAAACAGAAAGACTTTTGGTCTAAAATAAGTCATTGATATTTGTGTGGCTAGAAATCATTTCATTAAGGGTAAATTGGCATTTTAAAGTGACATTGTCACTAAATCAAGGAAAGTAAGTCATATAAATTGGTATAGAGGGAGTAATTATTAGATGTATTAATTAAAGATTCTTCTAAAATGATCGCAAGTTGCTATGCTGCATTGTGATCAAGGTATATCTAAATCACTAAATATATAATGAATATTTTCCCGATTTATAATTAGTATTGTAAAATTGATTTAAAAATTTAAATTATTAATTTAACAGCCTCCCTAGGGTAAGGTCTACGTACACCTTCCCCTCCCAAGCCCCACATAGTTGGACTATACTGGGTTGTTATTGTTGTAGTTGTAGTTGAGAAGGAAGAGCCTTGGAGCAAGGGTACGGTTGTTTCCGTGTTGCTTCATGGATTCGAGTCTTGGAATCAACCTCTGATAGTTGTGTCAAAGTAGTGTGCCTACATTACACACCTGGCACCCTTATGGTGCCACCCTTCTTTCGACCCTATATGGAAGTTTTGTGCACCGGGATCCCCTTTAATTTCCACTTGAATCAAACTTGGCCTCATGAAAATTCATTAGTACTTTTAATAGATTGGGCCCAATTAAGCAGAATTATTAACATAGGATTTGTGTAGCTGACTTTGTTTGGAATTAAAGCTTAGTTGATTAATTAATTACTTGTTTGGTATTGCTCCCTTAGTTGTTTTACTTTTTTTTTAGTCTGTTTCAAAAAGTCTGCCTCTTTCCTTTTTTGGCAACTCTTTAAATCTAACTTTGGACATGACATGTTTAGGTTCACAAGATTAGAAGACATTTTAGTATATTCTATATCTTTAGTTTAAGACTACAAGATTAAAAAATCTTCTTTACTTTCTTTAATTGCGTGCCAAGTCAAAACTGGACAAACAAATTGAAATGGAGGGAGTCATAAATTATGATTTGATTATTTAACTGTAGTTTATCAATATGTGTAACGAGATCTTTGGTTTAATCAAAGTGCAAGTATAAGTTGAACTTATTCTAGTGATTTGAACTTTTTAGATTTATGTTCATACACTATATTTATCCTTGAAGGTCTTCAGTGAAATTGGAGATCCTTAGGCTCATTTACTTTCTTCATCCAGCTTCTATTATTTTCATCCCTAGATTATTTGCCACCCCTTGCTTGCTCGTAATACTAGAAAACTTTGTGTGGTGCAGTCATTACTCCGGGGAAGGTTTCTGCGAAATGATAGCTTGACCAATGATGAAAGAACTGCTTCAAATGCAGCAAGTGAACTGGGCTTACTAAGGCGAAGACATACAGTGTCTGATTTAAGGTAAAAATGGACCACAATGTGATGTCTGTTTTATTTTGAGTTGTTTTCACTTGCTTGCGGTAATATTATCTTACTTAGGCGAAGACGTACTGTGTCTGATTTAAGGTAAAATGGATCTGAATGTGAAATCTGTTTTAATTTGAGTTGTTTTCAGTTTTCACTTGCGGTAATATTATCTTAGTAATTGTCCTCTTATGTCAGCCAAATGGTACATTTGTTCACATAAATAGTATCTGGCAAACATAAGTTCTTCTGACCAACAGTCTTACCTGACACATTAAATGGTTTCAAACAGGGAAGAAATTTTGTCCAGATTGGACGATAATGTGCGTAGTTCGACTACTAATATGCAGCCGTCCTCTCCAAAGGATGAATCTCAACCATCTCAATCAAACAGTGAACAAGAGGTAATAGACGAATGCTATGATCAGTCTGAACTTATTAATGAAGAGAGAGAGATCAATGGATCTCATGTGGTAACAAACTCCCCAAACACTATTCGTGAGCTTGTGAATCATCAATATAACATTGACCAAATAGCTGAAACATCAGAGCAAGTTGGAGAAGATGAGGATCATGACCAAGCTACGTCAAATTTGGAGTTATTTAGTAGTTTACCTGAAAGACACAATAACGAGAATATAGACTTGGTGGAAAATGCTGGTAACCAATGGTTGCAGGAAGAACATGCAACCTTCCATGACAATGATGCTACACAGAGTGAGGCAAGTGATTTTAATGAGGTCCTAAATGGTCATTTTCGTGATTTGGATAGAAATATCTTTGAAGATTATGACTGGGAAGGTTCATCAGCTCAGGCAGAGGAGCTACAGGAATATATTGCGGAACCTGAAGGAAGTGATTTGGAGCAAGCGGAAGAGCTGGAGGAATTTGAAACAGAACATGAGGAAAGTGAGTCACAGCATTTGTATGCTGATCAGAATGAATGGATAGATGATGCGACAGAAAACATGGGTGGAGATTCTCAGGAAGGGACTCCTAATCAATCTTATCCAGAAAGTTTGGATGGTGGCATTGAAGAACAAAACCATACACAAGAACCACATGATGATGAGTGGCATGAAGAGGCAATTGATGACTGGTCTGACACGCCTTCCGGTCAGGATGATGGGTCCATTGGAAGGGTTGATACATTTTATACACCGGATGATGACAATGTTTATAGCATTGAACTTCGAGAATTGCTAAGCAGGTACAAACTTGCACCGTTAGGCCTCTGCATCTTGTGTATAACATTGAAATTTCATGTAATTAACGATTGTGTTCATGGTTTAGGAGGCGAGTCTCTAATCTGCTTCGTAGCAGTTTCCGTGAAAGTCTAAACCAGCTGATACAATCTTATGTTGAAAGACAAGGTAATGCTTCTTTTGACTGGGATATGGATGGAGCATCCTCATACCCCTCTGATACAGAGCAGGAGCAGCAGCAGGAGAATGTTAATCAAGAAGGGCCTCAGATGAATATGGAGAGAAATCCCTTTGCTATGACTCCACCTCCAGAGGCACCTTCTCAGCCACATTGGAATCGGGAACCTGAGCATCAGAATTTGCGTCGCCGAAATCCACATCAGCGCATGGGAGAATCAGTAAGTCTCAGCCATTTTCCTGAACTACATGAAGTTCTACTCGGTATTGATTAGTATAGTTGCTTTCTGCTTGTTGTTACTTGTTAGTGTGTCCAACATGTGCAAAAAATATGATAATCATTATAATTTAGGCACATCTGGTATTCAGATACGCAAGCTGAATCTGCAAGTTGGATTATGATGCTCCTTTCTTTGTTCTACTTCGAGTGTTTTAACTAGCTTTTGGCCATAGATTTTGGTTCAAATTTTGAAAATTTATCTTCATATATTTTCAAGTTCCAGTTTTTGGGACTTGTAGTGATAAAACTTCAAATATTTTCCAAGTAAGATGCATGTCCAAACACAACAAATTCCAAAACAACTTCAAAATCTATGGCCAAACGGGAGCTTAGTAAACACAGTAACTTCTCGCTATGAGCGTGTTTTTCTTAAAAAACTCAAACTATTCACATCCTTTTCTTGTTTTTCACATGATCATAGTTCTTACAATGAAATGCGTACCTGTTTGATCTGTTGCAGGAGTGGGATATCATCAATGAACTGAAGATTGACATGGCTGTGCTTCATCAGCGGATGAACGATATGCAAAGGATGCTTCAAACATGCATGGAAATGCAAGTTGAGCTGCAGAGGTCGGTCCGTCAAGAAGTTTCTGCAGCCCTAAATCGATCTGCTGGTTCAACAGGTTTGATTTCATGCCTTTGTCCATTATGAGTTTTTCACTTCCTCAATCGGAGAAAATCCTATATTACTTAGTTCATCTAGTTGTCATCTAGTTCATTTCTTTTTCCATATATCAGATGTGGATATTTGTGGGGATGGTTTGCTGAACGATGAATCCAAATGGGATACAGTGAGAAAAGGAATATGTTGCTTATGTTGTAATAACAATATCGATTCGTTACTGTACAGGTAAAAATACGAAACATCCTTGTCCTTCCTTTAATTATTAAGTGCACATGATGCTTTTCTGAGAGCTGTCCCTAGGACAGCTCTCTTTTATGTCGTTTTCAGTCGCCTTGCGGACAGTCTTTCCTTTTTGATCCAGTCTGAAAAGAAACATCTTTCCTTTTCCTTCTCGGGTTGCAGGTGTGGCCACATGTGCACATGTTCAAAATGTGCAGAAATATTGATCAATGAAGAAGCAAAATGCCCGATGTGCCTGGCACCAGTAGTCGAGGTCATCCGAGCTTTCTCTTCACAGTAATTGGTATAAAATTAGAAGAAAATAGTAGACGATAAATATCAAAGAGAGAAGATAGATAATGCAATAAAGGTTTATTTGGCACCTGCAGTCCTTGCTCCTTTAGTCTAGGTAATTCTCACCTTCTGTGTTCATTTGCTCTGTGTATCCCGCGATTCTTCATTTGCCATTCATATTTTCACCAACTGTACACTCGTATTTGCAGATTTACACGTTTGATTTATTGTCGAATACAGAATAAGCAGGTGAAACTTATCATTTGTCCGAAAATCTGTGTCTATCGGTGTGTAGACATATTGGTTGCTACCTGACATAGCTAACAGGAAAGTCATAGTTTTTTCATGATGGCTTTTGTCATGTATTGCTGAAGTTATTTGAATATCCTTAAGCCTGGAGAGAGTGATCAACTGGTGTGTGGTTGCCTTAAAAAAGGTTGGTCTATCTCCAAGTTGGGAAGGCGTCACACCTTCTCGGGGTGCGGTCCTCTTCTAGACCCTGCGTGAATGTGAGATGCTTCGCACACCGAGCCAATCTTTTTTTAATTTCAAGTTGGGTCATGTATCTTGAATTCCCTTCCATTTTGATCCTTAATTTATGACCAAGTGAGATATGATGATTACATTTTTCTTTTCACCCCTTTTCTAAGGTGGGAAACTAATGATGTAAAGTTTAATATATATTATTTATATATACATTAACTCATTGAAATGAATGATACTCTTTTTTCTATTTGTTGCATTTCTTAACTATCAAGTACTATCACCTATGTTTCTATTTGTTGCACATAATTTGACCTTTGCATGATATCTAATCGTAAACTTTGCATTTTAAATCTGTCATAATATTTGTGTATTTATTATAGTAAAAAAAATTTGAACTTGATTTGAAAAAACTTGTGTATTTTCTAAAATATCTATCGGGTAGATAAACTAACTACATAAAATATGTCATCTATTTTAATTACTAGATAATTTAAGGCCCGTGATACGGGCTCAATATAATTTCACATATTTTGTTGGAAAAATTACATAAATTTACAACTTCAGAATTTATAATCCTCTCTCATATACATTCCTATTTCCTCTCGGATACATCTATTCCCTCTCGGATACATACCTATCCCCTCTCGAATACATCCCTCCCTCGAAGTAATATGCCATTTGCAATGTGTTGGACAACCAAGGAATGTATTCGAGAGCAATGAAAAATTCGAGATTTTTGTAATTGAGGAAACTTTCTGGATATGATGTAATTAGCCTCCAAAGATATGAGATTTCTGTACTTTATACTATTTTTTTCTTTAGTAAACAACTTCAATATATTACTTTATAATCTATTTCAAATGGTCATATGACATAAATATGTCATTTACAACCTAAATTGAGAAAGTTGAATTCTAAAAAATTCTATGCAGCAAGGAAATAGAGAATTGCGTTAGATTATGAGTTAAAACATTTCGTGTTCGAGGAATATATAAAATGTTGATATCTTTGAAAAAGTTCATCGATCTTCATATGTATTCGCAAGTGGTATCTATTTTCCACAATGCTATTATCTTCGTTTTGTAATATTTGCACCATAAGCTTTGCATCTGATAAAATACTAATCATTGATCAATCAATTCGTAAAGATCGATTTAAAGTCTTTCAAATCTCTATTGCTTCAACTTAAGTATATTGTGTTTGTAATTGGCTTTGTCGATGAATTTTGTGATACATTTTATTATTGTCTTCGATAAATAGAAATACTTAAAAAATTGATTTCTAACTTCACAACAATAAAAACAATCAAGAAAGTAACTTTATTTCTATATACAATAACAATTATCGTAATGTTATATTCTAAATATTGAAAGTATTTATTAAAAAATTAATTTTTAACTCCACAACAATAAAAACAATCATGAAAGAAACTTTATTTCTATATACAATAACAATTATCGTAATTTTATATTCTAAATTACATTAATTAATTTTTTCTGATACTACACTCTTAATATCACGTCGTAAAGAAAACTCTAAATCTTACCCACACAAAATAGCCAATATACTTTTTTTTTCAGGTTGTTTTTTCCTATTTTTTTTTTCTTCCTCTATATTTCTCAACAAAGTCTTTTTCTATTGGCTTTTTCTTTTGTTGTTCTTCTTTATTTTTTAACTACTCATTTTTCTTTAGTTTGAATTTTAATATTCATTAGAATTTGAATGTTAAACGTTTTCCTTGTCAATTTTTCTCTGTTAAATAGTTTATCATATTTGATATTAAGAAAATATAGAAATGAAAATTTTATATTTTTTAATCTTTCGATGAGTACATTATCAAATTATTAATTTCTTGATAGTCAAATATTGTTCATTCTTTTAGTCACGAAATTTGATATTTTCTTCAAATTAATTAAAAAAATATTGATACGTCATTTTAAAGACTATTTTAATAATCAAGATACGAATTTAGTGGTCATATTATGTAACATAATATTAAAAATATGTTTACGCAATTATACTTTAAAGTATTTCTAGGAACAAAATATTAACTATTCAAACACATTTTATTTTAATTAGTTCAAAATTTTCTTTCTAAAATATGTCAAAACAAGCTTA